>CAUYPK010073789.1:0-26536 GCA_963574355.1 Loris lydekkerianus
GTTTTCTTTCATCTGGCAGCTTTCAGAATTTTCTCCTTCATATTAACTTTAGTGAAATTGATTATGATGTGTCTGGGGGATGTCTTATTCGGGTTGAGCCATGCTGGAGTTCTGAAACTGTCTGCTATCTGCATTTCAGATTCTCTTGGCATGTCTGGAAAATTCTCCTTCATAATCTCATGGAGAAGAGACTGTGCCTTGTGAAGCCACTTCGTCACTTTTGGGGATCCCTATAAGACAATTCTTCGAATTGTCCCAGAGCTCTCTGAGAGAGTGGTCTGTTTTTGCTCTCCATTTCTCTTCTTCTTTGAGGGTTTGGGAGCATTTGAAAGCTTTGTCTTCAATGTCAGAAATCCTTTCTTCTGCTTGCTCCATTCTGTTGCTGAAGAATTCTACTGTGTTTCTAAAATCTTTGAGGGATGCAACTTCTTGTCTCAATGTGTCAAAATCTTTGGTCATTTGGTCTTTAAATCTGTGGAATTCTTTAGATAACTTTTGGAATTCTAATTCGATCTTGTTTGCTATCCAGATCCTGAATTCAATTTCTGACATCTCAGCAATTTGTTTGTGCATAGTGTCTTGTGTTGTTTCTGCCCCATTGATCCTTGGGGGAGTTGATCTACTCTGATTATTCATATTGCCAGAGTTTTTCTGTTGATTTTGCCTCATGATTGTTTTTCACTATTGCCTCTGGCCATCCTCAGAGTTGGGGAGGTGTCTCTCCAAGATTAGACCCCAGCAGGATCACTCTGTTGTTGCTGGATCTTTGTAGGGAGTGACCCTGTGTAGTTCCTCTGGGGCTTCTCTTGCTAGGGAGTTCTGGTTGTGGAAGCAGCTCTGGTGTGTGACACACCCGGATCCAGCAACAGGCTTGGGGTGGTGCACATGGTTCTGGGAGTGCCTGGAGCCCAGTGACTTTGGTACAGAGAGCCCAAGGCTCCAGCAGTCTCTGGCCAGGCAAAGGGCTCTGCACAGAGGCAGGGAGGGCTCCAGAGGGCACGCAGCTACCAGAGTCCCTGGCCAGATGAACGGGCTAGTGTGGAGGCTGGGAAGACACAGGAGGGAGGACGCAGGGTTGCGTGCTCCCACAGTTCCTAGTCAGGGAATGTGGAGCCCTGGTGGATGCGGGTCACTGGTCTTGGGTCGCTGCACAGCTCTTATGGAGGTCTGGGCGGTGCCAAGCCCAGGAGTTTGAGGTTGCTATGAGCTGTGACATCAGGGCATTCTACCTACGGCAACAGCCCAAGGCTCCAGTGTGCCAAAACCGTCTTACTCTGCCCCTAAGGATTAACTGTGTAAGGCAGCTCACTCCCCGCCTTTAGGCTGCTCAGTCACTAGGTTACTTTGTCCCACCAGATCCTTGCTCTGGGACCCTTAGGGCGGAGCTTGCCAGGGCAGTTTTTTTCCCAATGACTTCCTGTGCCCAGATCAGTGGCTCACTCTGGGGCCCCAGACAATGTCCAAAGTTCTCCACACTCCTGCTCAAGCTCTCCCCAAGGCAGTTCAACTGAGTGCCAAGTCCAAGAACACCAAAACAGTTCACAGGTAAGGCCCTTCCGGTTTGCAGTTCACTGCTGCTTGTACTCACGGTTGCTGGGGTGATTAGGTCGATCAAACACACTCAATCACTTGCCAGTTTTCCACTGTTTTTGTCCTTCTCTTGGGGTCCAGAAGTCCCTTGCTGGCTGCCTGTATCCTCAAAGGGATGATTATAGGCAGATCCCACTGGCCAGAGATGCCTGGAGTCCTGTCTCCCCAGACTAGCTGTGCCCTGTTGCAAGGAAGCTGTTACTCGGCTGCCATCTTTCGGCTTTGGTTTTTTTTAACTTCATTTTTGTATGGACGCAGAATGTGCGTCCTGACTGATCCCTTGGATTCAGAAACTCTATGTGCTTTTGGGTCAAAAATAAAACTAAAAACACCAGTGATGAAAAGGTAAATTATAAAACCAACTCTATGAACTTGCCGGTTGAGAGAGCACACACATACCAGTGAAGAAATTGGCTGAGCAATCTGTGGGGAAAATCAGGACTGTGTAAGTTTTAAAGTGGGGAGGAGGCTCTTGGTAGTTAGTCTTATCCATTTTTTTTTTTTTTAGACAGAGCCTCAAGCTGTTGCCCTGGGTAGGGTACTATGGCATCACAGCTCACAGCAACCTCCAACTCCTGGGCTTAAGTGATTCTCTTACCTCAGCCTCCCCAGTAGATGGAACTACAGGCACCCGCCACAACGCCAAGCTATTTTTTGGTTGTAGCTGTCATTGTAGTTTGGCAGGCCCAGGCTGGATTCAAACCTGCCAGCTGCATATGTGGCTGGCGCCCTAGCCACTGAGCTACAGGTGCCAAGCCTAGTTAGTCTAATCTATCATGGAAGATTGGAACTCGGCATGGGCAGAGGTGGGCCACGGTCTGAAATAGCTGGTTAGAGTGAGTCCTGTCACCATGCACCGGGAACCTCTTCAGTTATGTCCATAAGGGTCTGAGGAACGAGGGTCATTCAACAGTCACCAGCTTTCACTGCTCAGAGCCAATTGCATTGACACCAGACATTCACTTTTGTCATCACTTAAGCTTCTGGCCGTGGAGATTCGCCTCCAGTTGGTTCTCCCTGTTCCTGAAATAACAGAAGAGAACATAAAGGGGAGTAAAGGATCAGATTTTCAGGTCCATGCTGACATTTTGGTTTCAGTGGCATTCTCCCAGACCGCATTATGTTTGTTTAGATCTTTAAGTCACTTAAATCCCCTTTTCTTTTTTCTTTTCTTTTCTTTTTTTTTTTTTTTTTTTTGAGAAGGAGTCTCATTTTGTCACCCTTGGTAAAGTGTCATGGCATCATAACTCACAGCAACCTCCAAATCTTGGGCTCAAGTGATCCTCGTGCCTCAGCCTCCAGAGTAGCTGGGACTACCGGTCTTGCCACAACATCAGCTATTTTTAGAGATGGAGTCTCACTTTTGCTTAGGTTGGTCTCAAACCTGTGAGCTCAGGCAATCCACCCACCTCAGCCCCCCAGAGTGCTGGGATTACAGGGTGAGCCACCACACCTGGCCCTCTTAAAGCTCCTTTTGAAGTAGAAGAAGGCTGTGATTGTGCAACAGCACTTAAGATCTGTTAAGGATACACTTGACAACAGCAACAATCAGACACAACATAATTATTAATGGTAGCAGAATGCCCACATTAGTGTCCTCTATAAACAAGCCCAAGTGATGAGGAAAGAGTTTGCTGGTTGGTCCATCCCACCTCATTCTTGAATTTTATGTAGCACTTATCCCAAAGCATTAACCCAAGGGCCACAGGAAGTGTTAGCCAGTGCACAAAAGCTGCCTTGTTTCATCAGTAAAGATTAGTTTGTCCAATGTCATTGCAATAATTGAGTGCAATGACAGTTGAGCTGGACTAACAGATACATTGTGGACAATGTCATTGGTTGTGATTGCCACTGTTAGGGACAGTTTCTAATGTGGCATTCTAATCAGGAATCCCAAACCATGGGAGAAACTCACACACAAGGTGATAAAATCTGTCCCCCTGAGACCTCTGGGATATTTCCTCTTAGACAAGCAGGTTGTTTGGGTTATGGCCAGTATGTAAATATTGAAACCCCAACCAAATCCATCCAAGTCTGCCATCTTGGTAGACCCTCCCTCTTCTCCAAAACCCACATCAGGTGGTGATAACACCTTGGCAGAAATACATAAACCCACAAGAAAACTTTGGCAAATACCGTTAAGTGTGCATCTGAAACATCTAAGTACTATTAAAGTCAAATATACCTAAAGTTTAACAGAAAGTAGTAGAATATGTAAAATCAGCACAAGAATATTTTCCTTGCTCTCTCAAAAGAATTAAGTAAACGGCTTCATTATTTCCTGTGAAACAATCATTTACCATTAGCAAAATTTCACATTGTAATGACTTAGAAAAAATTTTGACTATTATAGCTATTCTTGCTGTTCCCAAAAGCTGGATGTTAAATACTAACTGGAAAGTGTCATTTTTATGGTCAAGTATATTAATTGTAGCCCAGTGAGAAACAAAAATTAAGTTCCAGGAACGTGTCCTATTATAATTGCAGCTAGTATCATTTTCAGCACAGTATCTTAATGGATGAGAACTCTATGCCCCCACAACAAACTCAAACTGGATCTGGTAAAGAAAATAAACTTTCACAATAATTTTCATTTACTTAAAATCTGGAGATGATCAAACCTAAAGACAATAAAAACACTGTCTTTTCTTTTTAAACAGTGAAAGAAGAAAGGTTTGTATTTACTCAGTGGCTGTCCAAGAAAACCCAAAGATATTTTAAGTTTACAAGACATCCTCAGTGTTTTTGATTCTAGATTGGGGTTCACTGGGGAAAGTATTATCAGAAAGAGACTTCAGAATAGATCATCATAAGAATAATTGAGAGCTCTTGCTTGACTACTTCATAAAACAGGGGGATAAATGGACAGAAATGACATAATGGTAATTAAGAATATCAATCCTGGCAGGGCACTGTGGTTCATACCTGTAATCCTAGCACTCTGGGAGGCCAAGGTGGAGGATTCTATGAGGTCAGGAGTTTGAGACCAGTCTGAGCAAGAGAAAGACCCCATCTTTACAAAAAATAGACAACTTAGTTTGCTATATTGGAGTGTGCCAGTAATCCCAGCTACCAGGGAGACTGAGGCAGGAGGATCCTTTGAGCCCACAAGTTTGAGGTTGCAGTGACCTATGATGATACCACTGTATTCTGCCCTGGGTGACAGAGAGAGAGTGTCTCAAAAAAAAAAAAAAAAAAGAATGTCATAAACATCTGTTAACTATTAGACCTCTCCTTTGTGTCACATTTAAAGTTTTTGCTTATTATGTGTTTATACCGTTGTGTTTATACATTGAAACATATATGAGTAGATAAACTTTATAATCTTTTATATTATGAATTGAATTAACCTAAGACAATATGTACATCATATTGATTTTATCAATTTTATTAATGTTTTACAAAAGTGAAAATGTGTTCTGGCAGGTGCTACTTGGGAGACTGAGGCAAGAGGATCGCTTAAGCGTTTGAGGTTGCTGTGAGCTGTGATGACCCGGCACTCTACCCAGGGTGACAGCTTGAGACTCTGTCTCAAAAAAAAAAAAAAAAAAGAAAAAGAAAGAAAAGGAAATGTGTTCATGTATAGGCAAGAATATAAGTTAAAATAATTACCTGGTACAGTAGGCTAAATAATCTTCTCTCAAAGATGTCTACACCCTAATCTCAGTAACTGTGACTATGTTACCTTACCTGGCAAAAGGAATTTTGCAGGTATAATTAAGTTGAGGAATTGAGATCATCCTGTATTATTTGAGTGAGTCTGATGGAATCACAAGGGTCCTTATAAGAGGGAGGGTGGTCAGAGAGAAGATCCTTAGCTGCTGGCTGTGAAGACTGGAGGAGACGAAGAACGCACACAGCCTCCGGAAGCTGGAAAAGGCAAGCAGACCTTCTCCTTGAAGCCTCCAGAAGGAACACAGACCTGCCAGGGCCTTGATTTTGGACTTCTGATTTTAGATTATAATTCTGATATCCAGAACTATAAAGACAATAAACTGATTTTTTTAAGCCACTAAGTTTGTGGTAATTTGTTACAGCACCATAGGAAACTCGTACACGAGTTTCTTTGAGAACTCTGTGTATCTTTTCCTATTTCAGGAATTTAAAACAAAAACCAACCCTCCTTCCCTTCTTTCCTTTCCTTTCCTTCCTTTCTTTCTTTCTCACTTTGTTGCCCTCAGTAGAGTGCCGTAGCATCACAGCTCACAGCAACCTCAGACTCTTGGGCTGAAGTGATTCTCTTGCCTCAGCCTCCCAAGTAGCTGGGACTACAGGTGCCCGACTACAGGTGCCCACTACAATGCCCAGCTATTTTTAGAGACAAGACAGGGTCCCGCTCTTGCTCAGGCTGGTCTGGACTCCTGAGCTCAAGCAATCCACTCAACCTCATCCTCCCAGAGTGCCAGGATTACAGGCGTGAGCTACCATGCCTGGCCTCTTTGCTGACTTTAAAGGTTTCAAAGTCAATTTAGGATCTGGAAATTAAATTCAGGCCATCTTTCAAAAAAATAATACAATTAACAATGATATTAAAAGTATCAAATTTGGCAGAAGGAGGGAGGGCATGAGGTGGGATCTCACCTAATGTGCACATTGTGAGGGTGTATAACACACCCCCTGGGTGAGGGGTGCTTCTACAAATGGAAGTTTACCTGGGAAGTGAGAACAATGTAACCTAAAACTTGTACCCTCATAATAATTTGAAAAAATAAAAAAAATTAAAAATTAATAATAATAATAAATAAAAACCAAAAAATGTCAGAAAAATACTACTTTATAATTTAGATCAATAATTTAGAATAATTCTGTAGATCCATGTAATTTGTTGCATGACTGAAGTTACAAAACCAATCCTTTTTAAGAAAACATTGGTTATTGTACTTAAATCTAATTGAACCCATATATTTACATTTTTATAATTTTATGAAAGTAATGTTGGCTTAAGACAAGTTTAGAAAATTTAGGAAATTCAGATTTAAGCTCTCTAGCATAAAGTAGAACATTATACTCACATTATTTTTATACTGTGTTAAAATAAGAGACATCATTATCAAAACAGTATACTTTTCGAGTATTTCTTGATTATACATATTATATCCTTGATTACAATTTTTTCCTGCTTTACATTATATAACAACAATTAATGGTTCAAAAGCACTGAATGAGCTACACTTCATCTTTGTATGTAACCTACTAACCAAAAACATTAACTTAGCTCACAGCTAAATCTTTCTTTTTCAGAGATGCAGTCTCAACAGAAAGATATTCCTTACAAGAGCTAAATTTAATAGCAACAAGAGGTAGGTTGCTTTGCATTTAGAAAACTCTTACGTCCTCTTATTTTAAATTCACGTAAGTGGTTTTAAGTCTTTACTGACTAATTAACTTAAGGCTCCCATAGGTTAAATTTCAGAATTTAAAATCTGATTCATTAGTTTTCTTCTGTCTGAACCAGATATTCCCAGAGTATGATACAAAAACAGAGCTTACAACCAATAGAAAAGATTTCCCACTGTAGAATTGAAATAGCTTATGATGGTGGCCTATGACCATTTTTTAACTTGGCAGTTGCCATGCTTAACAAAAAATAGATAGAGAAGAAATTCCTTTCTCAGCTAAAAAACAAACTTAGGGAAGCCCAAGGAAAGAGTATTTCCTTCTCTTCTCCAGACAAAACATAGACAAACACATGACACATCAAGACTGAAGCTCTAGAGTTAAAAACAAGTCTCACAAGAGACAGATGGCCAGAGTGACAAGACAAGTCAAAACTATGGTAACTCCGGCTCAGCGCCTGTAGCTCAGTGACTAGGACGCCAGCCACATACACCGGAGCTAGCAGGTTCGAATCCAGCCCGGGCCTGCCAAACAACAATGACAACTACAACCAAAAAATAGCCGGGCACTGTAGTGGGTGCCTGTAGTCCCAGCTATATGGGAGGCTGAGACAAGAGAACTGCTTAAGCCCAAGAGTTTGAGGTTGCTGTGAACTGTGACACCATGGCACTCTACCCAGGGCAACAGCTTGAGACTTAGTCTCAAAAAAAAAAAAAAAAAGTCTAGTAACTCAGGCTACCTAGATTGAAGCAAGTAAACTCAGCATGGATGTATTGAACATAATCACACAATCCAATCTGAGCCTGATTACTAATGGGAATCCCACCCCCAGCACAAGACTACCAGAAGACCAAACCTCATCTTCGGCAGGCTTGTTTTCTACTTGAGAAGTCCAGTGGCTTCAGGGAATGAGGCTAGTCAAGGCAACCACAGTAGGATCTCCGTTCTTTACACCTTAGAATTAAACAAAGACCTCCGGAGCTGAAATAAAACAAAACAAAAACAATAATACATAAGCAAACAAAAATGAATCTATTAACTTGCCAAGGGAGGGATCACAGCTGGTAAAGAGATTGACTTAGTTCTCCAAGAAAGAAAAGTCAGAGGATTCCAAATGCTGAGAAAGGGGAATTCATGGTTATGCTAAGTAAGCACCAAAAACCAGCCCTCTGTATTGGGAAAGGGGAAATGGAGGGTAAGGGAGGGTGGAGGAGGGTGGAGGGAGGGTAATTGGTGGGACCACACCTACAGTGCATCTTACAAGGGTATGTGTGAAACTTACTAAATGTAGAATATAAATGTTTTAACACAATAACTAAGAAAAAGCCAGAAAGGCTATGTTAACCAGTGTGATGAAAGTATTTCAAATTGTATATAAAATCAGCACATTGTACCCCATGATTGCATTAATGTACACAGCTATGATTTAATTTAAAAGAAAAAAAAAAAAAAAAACAGCCCTCTGGAGAGAATGGAATGAACCCTAAATTTGTATGCAGTTTGTTGATGTGTCTTTTAAGGTACTGTGTCTCAGGTGCCCTGGTGAGCCCTTAGTGATGAAATACAATGTTCAGCTTTGATAGCCCCTAGGCAAGTGCTTCTGTAAGTAAAATAAATTTTCCTTTTAAAAATAGCAAACTCTAGTCTGAGCAAGAACAAGACCCCATATTTACAAAAAAACAGAAAAATTAGTGGGATATGGTGGCCCATGCCTATAGTCCTAGCTACTTGGGAGGCTATGGCAGGAGAATCATTTAAGCTGAGGCAGGAGGTTGCTGTGAGCTATAATGATGCCCCTGAACTGTAGTCCAGATGAAAGAGCAAGACGCTGTTAGGAAAAAACAGGAAGGAAGGGAGGAAGGAAGGGAAGGAAGGGAGGAAGGGAGAGAGAGAGAGAAAGAAAGGAAAAGGGAGAAAGAAAGAGAGAAAGAGAGAGAGGGAGAGATGGAAGGAGGGATGGAAGGAAAGAAAGAGAAGGAGAGGGAGGGAGGGAGGAAGGGAGGAGAGAGAAAGAAAGGAAAGGAAAAAAATGAAGGAAAGAAAGGAAAGGAAAGGAAAAGGAGGAAGGAAGGAAGGAAGGAAGGAAGGAAGGAAGGAAGGAAGGAAGGAAGGAAGGAAGGAAGAAAGAAAGAAAGAAAGAAAGAAAGAAAGAAAGAAAGAAAGAAAGAAAGAAAGAAATTGATTCTGAACCACACTGCAGGTCCACGCTTACACAGAGGTTCCCTGATTAGAAAACTAGGCCATCTTCCAAAATCAGAGACACAAAGAGGAGATAAAGTTAAGTCACTGGAAAACAATAGAGGGCGCTCTTGCAGGCGAGTATTCTCCAACCACCACCTGGGCTCCAGGAAGAAGGAAGTACTACAGTGTGACTTCCTGACACCTGCACTCACTCCTGTGTGCTTGTCTCCATGTTGTTGAGCATATAGCAGTTACCAGAAAAACATCTCTTCTTCATTAACAAAGTTACTTTTATTTGGATTAATCACAGTCCTAAAAGAGTCATGCTTAGGATTACTTATTAATGAATGTAATGTAATCAGGCTTCTTAGAAACCTTCTATTATGGGCACCAGGAATGAAAGCTTCAACATAAACTCAGTTGCCCTAAACAATATTTGATGCTAATAAATCTATTCCCGAGTGGCTTGTGTTCTAGGCACTCTAACTGCCTAGTGTTTCCATGTGAGAATGCATCGTGAGCAGGAAGATCACTGCGACAGCTACTTCCTCGGCTTCTGTGTTGAGGTCACTAAGGATGGCAAGACACTGTGCGTGGTCATTTATCTACTTAGTGCTGGAATATATATATTTTTAAGGTTGAGAAAGGAATGCTGAGGAATTGTCAAAAGAGTTTGGGTTTGTCAAAACTCACAACTACACTCTACAAAGGGTTCCTTTAGTATATACTAAAATAGGATATTTTAATATATACTGAAAGCTGACTTAAAAATAATTTCCAATATCTGTGGATAAGATGCCTGAAATTTGTTTCAAAATATAACAAGCTTGGGAAATGGGAAGAGAATAGAACTGAAACAAGATTGGCCAATGAGTTGACAAATGTTGAAGCTGGGTTGCAGGTATGTGGGGATTCATTCATTCATTATTTCTCTCTCTGTGTGTCTTATTTTTTATGTTTAAATTTTTTTGTAATAAAAAGTTGAACTAATAACTTGAGTTTAGGAAAGCTTCTATCCAAAACATGCTGAACTAATGTTCTAATGCCCAGTATAATACTTAACAGATAATTGATGTTTACCATGTGCCATGTTCTAAGCTATAAGCCTTCCATGTGCTGGCTCATTCAGTCCCAGTAGCCCTGAGAAATAGATACTATTATTCTTATTTTATAGAGAAGGTATTCAAGGCTAGGCATATTAAAGGATTTGCTTCAAGTCCTAATCCTTCAATGCTGAGAAGCCAGGATCCAAATCCAGGGTAATCTAACTCTGAAGGCTAGTTTTTGCTTTGATTTGTGTAGTTTTGGGGTTTTGAGGTGTATGTGCATGTTGATAATCCTTCAACATTAAGAACTATTGTCTTATACTGTTGTTATTCAGCTTTGAAAAAATTAACCAAAGGAACACAATCAGGTGCTTTCCCCATGCAAGGTATGACATTGATTCATTTTTCTAGATTGCTTTAAAAACCCTATGCTAGCTTCTGTTCAAGCAGCTTGGTGGAGAAACAGCATTGCTGTGCTGAGCCCTCACTTACCACCTTGGGAAGCCTCTCATGATCACACAGCTTGCAGCAGGTGTAGCTTCTTATGCCTGCAGCCTACAAGGCTCAGTACAGTGATGAGCACTGAGTCTGAGGTTCTGGGAGGCAGCCACTTTCTGTGTTTGATCCTACCATCTGGCCAGTTGTCAACTTGTCCCAGGCCATCAAAGATCACAATTCAAACCCTCTCTTCCATTTTGTATTCCCTAAAGCTCCAAGCAAAGTCAATTATAAGATTAAGGCCATACTTGCTAGGCAACTGAGGCCTGGAGGAGACATCACAGCAAGCAGGAAACTGTCCCATTTGAGCCATGTGCTATGTGATTTACTACCCACTAGGCAATTCACACATTTTTTTTCATAGAAACAATCTGGACAGAAAGTGATTATTATTTTTATTTTAGAAAGACTGGACCTCCCAATATTTAGAGGTGTCTAGGATGCATGACTCCACTGTGCTTGCTTTTTTGGTATGTGGCATTATTATTTTTTGGCAGAGTGACTTTGTAGCTTTCCTTCACTGAACTTCAGTTTCTTAGGTGCAAAACAAAGAAAATCATGCCAAAGGCAAGGTTGTAGTGAGGATGAAGTAAAAATACCTCGTGTCTCCTTATATACTAATACATAACCTTATTTGGGTGAGGACTTACTGTCCCAGAAATGGTAGAACCAGGGTCATTTTCCAGAGGCCTTCAGGGCAGCCACACTATTGTCTACTTTGTGATCATACCAGTCGGTAGAGGAGTTCTCAGCCTCACTGTGTCTCTCCCAACTCCACTTCTCCCCTTCACGATTCCCTTCCTACCAACTCTAGATTCCCTTCCAACCCCATCACAATCCTTGGAAGACCTAAATGCGGAAGGAGATGCCTCATTCTGCCCTCACCATGCCCAAGAACAGTGGCCCTCACATTATTGTATTTGAAAACCCCAGTCTTGAGCCAGGCACAGAATTTTACTTTCACTTTCACAGGTTCCTAGAGTCGTCCCCTGGATATGCCAACTCTCTCCCATCCACAGGCCCTTGGAGTCCCCATTCTTTTTCTATGTCTTCTGGATCCTCACTGAGATCAGATAATTGTGTAATAGGTTCTTAAAATCTACTCTGCTGGACGATGAGGGCAAGGACTGAGTCCTATTAACCACTGGATCCTGGCATCTTATAGCACCCTAGGCACAAAGAAAGAAATTTATGATATTTTCTGTTAGAAGAGGAAACATTTTAAGTGTGTGGAGGTTTCCTCACTATGAAGCCAAATTCTTTATCTCCATCATTTTAATATACAGGTGAATTTAACACCTGTTCGCTCTTTGCACCGTCAATGATGTGGCTAGTTATTAGTTAAAGTGATGACAACTTTATGTAGAATCAGATTAGTAATGGGATGAGCAATAAAATTCTAGAATCACTGGTGAGAAGTACACATAGTTTTATCATGCATTTGCCAAGAAATAATTACAGATCGTTTTTTAAATCCAATTCATGATGAATATCACCAGTAGAAAGATAGCTACACAAATTAAATCTAATATCTAAATCTACACAAAGAAAAGTTGAGGTTTATCTATGAAGCACATAACTTAAATCAATGAAGAAAACTCAAGGCTATGATATAAATAAAACATCTATGGTCTTTGTTATAAAATGAATTTTGAACGTAATAAGAATGATCAACTTGTTCCAGTTTGTCCCAGACTTTCCTAGTGACAGCACTAATAGTTCCAAGCCCCAGGAAACCGCTGAGTTCCAGATAAACCACAAGAGTTATCCTAAAAATAACTGGCTCTGTTGAAGGTAAAGTTGACTATACTACTCCTTAGCTATTTCACCTTGCATTCCTGTCTCAGTTTTCTCATTTATAAACTGGGGCTAATCACAGCACCTACCTTATAGGTTCTTGTAAGAATAAACTGAAATGATGTACAGAAAGCATTTCATCTAGGAAATGCCAACAATATTTAGCAGCTATCATTGCTATATTATTTTTATTATTACTGGCAGAAATGGAGCTACTGAATGGGAACCTTCTCTTCCCAAGGCTTCTGTTTATTTCTCTTCCACACAGTGCCCATGTAAGCACACTGATTTTTAACAGTCAAGAACTGCTAAGGCTGGTGGTTCGTTCTGAGGTGCCCTGTGGTTGATGTCCTGTGGTTAGAAGCAACCAACATATGGATTCTGGATTATCGTTGCCCCTGAACTCATGGCCGGTACCCAGTCTGGCTCAGTCCAGGCTCCCAGGAACTGGCTGCCATTTTGAGCAGGGAGTAGCTGGTGGCTGCCTCAGCCTTGTTCCAGCTAGGATGAACAAGAGACACTGATTCTAGAAAGGAACTCTTGTTAAAAGGATTAAGCACCGGAGCAAGGTGTCGAGGATTCTCAGATCTTATTGTGTCATCGTTTGGGCTTGAATCATAAAGCTGTCTTTCCATCTGGTGCCATGACTTAATTAATCGTGCACATCTTGGTCACAGCTCTGCCATCCCTACCCTTGATTCCTGAGACATAGGGTCAGTTCTAGGTCCAAACTCATTTTAGGACTTGGGGAAGAACTTGTAGGCTTGGGAGGGCTGGAGCAGATGGGAAATTGGTACCAAGAGTGGTCTTTACCCATCTGTAGCCCTTGATGATGTTTTTGACTTCCTGTTCCTCATTATTTTCTGAGTCCATTGTATAATGACGACTTGGTTACTCTCTCAGTATTTCATTCATATCAAATATTACTATCACAGCTTTGAGTTTTCTTCATTGATTTTAGTTACCAGCCTCACAGTTTATAAATCTCAACTTTGTGTGTAGATTCAGGTGTTAACCTTAATTAGTATAGGTATTTTTCTAATGGTATGATTCATAATGAATTGGATTTAAAAAGTGATCCGTAACTTCTTGGCAAATGCATGATAAAACTACTTATAATTCTCACTAGTGATTTCCGTTCAGGAGCTCCCTGACACCATCTGCTGTAAATGGGCTTCCTTTTTCTGTCCATGGAGACATGTGGCCACCATCCCTGAAAACTCTCTTTCAGTGCAGACCTCAACTTGCTCCAGGTTTGTCCCTTACTAATCCATAGGTGGGGCTCTGAGGCGGGTGCTTTAATGCCAGAAGAGGGGTGGGTTCCTGGTACAGAGCACAGTTACGCTGGAGAAGTTCAGAGAGACAATGGGGTGGCCTCTGAAAACAAAGCGCTGAGCCTTTACAACAAAGGCTAGTTGACCTGACTTAACCAAGAAAGTCTGTGTTTCTTGGTTAAGTCAGGTCTAGAAAGGACAATGTTTGTAGAACAGATGACTTTGTGAACATTAATTCTGGGGTGTCAGTAAGGAAATTAGGTGTGTGCGCTGAAAAAGAAAGGGGGGGGCGTGTTTTAAAACCGGCAAATGAGAAATCGGGGCATTATGTTTTCCATGGTTGTTCAGGAGAATGAAAACTTCTCTCCCATGTGTTGTCTGGTAGATGATGGTGCTGGTGCATAGGTGGTGAAAATACTCAGGCATGAAACAGCAGTGTAAAATGGCATAATCCTTTTGAAAATCACTTTACTGATTTAAAGGAAAAATGTAAAGTGAGTAGTAACACAAGTGACATTTGAATGTTACAAAAACTGTGAAGATGTCTGTGAATGGCAGAAATGTGGGAAAACGTGTCTTTAGAAATTATCCATTGCTCCTGTCTTGCCTAAAAGGATATGAGGTCTCCTACATAAAGACCAGATATAATTAGAGGTTCCTCCTTAGAACTGACTTGAACTTCAGTTAACTTGATTTTCAAATCACCTGGGCCATTCTCCTCCTGCCTTCACCTGCCTCAACTGTGCTGATCACAGTGGCCCTGTCCCTTTTATAGCAGATCCTCTCCTCTCTCCTCCCTTCCCCACATGGTGAATCTCAGGCCTCTGGCACGTTTCTGGGCAATCCTAGAACTGTAAATGGTGCTCACCAGATCCTGATGGCACGTTTTCCATATCGCTACTGTTACCAGGTGTCAGGTGTGTTCTCTGTACGGCTTTTAGAGTAAAATAGCACAGCCTTAATTTTGAAACAAACCCAACCCTTTTCCTTCCTTCCCAATCTGACTGGTGTTGTCTACATTTAATTAATTGGGCTTGTAGCTGGTAGATCCTCTGATTTGCACAAATAATTAAGTGTAATTACTTGGGAACGCCCATAAGGGCTCATAATCTATTATGCTTGGCGAACTTGGCCAAACAAAATTAGAGATGCTGTTTCCAAATCTGGTTCTGCCATGTCTGCTGCACTGACTGTTGGCAATAAACGTGCAATGCAGAGGAGATTTACATGTTCAGCCTTTTATGAGATCCTGATGTTTCATCATTTCTTCCAGGGCTTAGATGTCCTTGTTTTGAGAAAGATGATACGCTTCTCTGCTTAATTCAACTCAGTTCATTTCAGCATATAAATGGGACTATACAGGAGCTATCCTTCCTTTGCTTCAAACCTCTTCCCCAGCACTGACGTGTTTCAAGCAGTCTGCCTTGGTCTAGCTTAGTCATTGCTGGATGTTTATTGCCCAGTGAACAATTTTCAGGTTGATGGCTTTTCTTTTTTTTCTGAGACAGAGTCTCACTTTGTCACACAGACTAGAGCACTGTGAATTTAGCCTAACTCACAGCAACCTCACACTCCTGGGCTTAAGCAACCCTCCTGCCTCAGCTTCCCAAGTAGCTGCTATTACAAGCGACCACCACAACATCCAGCTGGTTTTTCTGATTTTAGTAGAGATGGGGTCTGGCTCTTGCTCAGGCTGGTATTCAACTTCTGAGCTCCACCAATCTACCTGCTTCCGCCTCCCAAAGTTCTAGGATTACAGGTGTGAGCCACCCCCACAGGCCTTTTGAAATTAATATATTGACACTTCTAAAATAAAGTCTTGTTTTGGTTGTTTTGCTAATGTCATTTAATTTCATGTTCTCTGCTTGCCTTCCCAATGAATTTAGTCTTTGTAATTTCTTCAGATTGTATGAAAGTTAGTCATAAAAAATAAAAGACCCTGGATCCTATGAGATCTGCGCTGATGACATGGTTCTTGCTTACATCTGTGGTAACAGGATTGGGGTTATGGCAAAGCTGAGCACTTGGTAGAAGTAGCTAGCAACCTAGATCTCTAGGCTACAGGTCTTAATAATGGGTGCAGGGGGACTGGGCCCGGTGGCTCATGCCTGTAATCCTAGCACTCTGGGAGGCAGGCGGGTCACTTGATCTCATGAATTCGAGACCAGCCTGAGCAAAAGTGAGACCTTGTCTCTACTAAAAGTAGAAAGAACTGAGGCAAGAGGATCACTTGAGCCCAAGAGTTAGAGGTCAGCTTGAGATTCTGTCTCAAAAAAAAAAAAAAAAATCTATCTATCTATCTATCTATCATCTATCTATCTATCTATCTATCTCTATAATGGGCACAGGGGCATTTATAGAGTTCTTTTGTAAAGATGGGGCAATGGGTAAAAGGGAGCTGGGGTGGGCAAGGGGATGCCCTCAGGGAGAGAGGGAACAGCTCCATCTGTAACACCAGGGAGAGCGAGTCTTAAAACAGGGCACGGAAGCCTCCATTTAGAAACGAATCAGTCCAGATCAGACTTGGGCACACTAGAACAAATGGGGATGTCTACAATTCACCTGGAGGGGTGCCAGAGGATGCTTTCTGCCTCATCCTCCCCTCTGGGCCATTCCACATTTAGTCTGAAGAACTGTGCTACAGTCAACCTGCCTTATCCAGTCAGGACTTCCGGAACTAAAAGCAAGTCAATTAACTTCTACCATTCACCCAAAGGCCTTGATGTCTACCCACCTCCCAGTTTTGACAATGTTAATTGCTGTTGCCCTATTTAATTAATTTATTTATTTACTTATTTATTTAATTTTTTTTCTTTTTTTTAATTATTAAATCATAGCTGTGTACATTAATGTGATCATGGGGCACTATACACTGGTTTCATAGACCGTTCAACGAATTTTCATCACACTGGTTAACATAGCATTCCTGGCACCCTCTCTGTTATTGTGCTAAGACATTTACATTCCACATCTACTAAGTTTCACATATACCCTTGCAAGCTGCACCACAGGTGTAATCCCACCAATCCCCCTCCCTCTGCCCACCTCCCCCCTCCCTCTTCTACCTTTCCCACTTCCCCCTATTTCTAGGTTGTAACTGGGTTATAGTTTTCATGTGAAAGCCATAAATTAGTTTCATAGTAGGGCTGAGTACATTGGATACTTTTTCTTCCTTTCCTGAGATACTTTACTAAGAAGAATATGTTCCAGCTCCATCCATGTAAACCTGAAAGAGGTAAAGTCTCCATCTTTCTTTAAGGCTGCATAATATTCCATGGTGTACATATACCACTATTTATTAATCCATTCGTGGATCTGTGGGCACCTGGTCTTTTCCCATGACTTAGCAATTATGAATTGGGCTGCAATAAACATTCTGGTACAAATATCTTTGTTATGATGTGATTTTTGATCTTCTGGATATATGCCTAGTAGAGGAATTATAGGATTGAATGGCAGATCTATTTTTAATCTCTAAGTGTTCTCCATATATCTTTCCAAAAGGTATGTATTAATATGCATTCTAACCAGCAGTGTAGAAGTGTTCCCTTTTCACCACATCTACGCCAACATCTCTGGTCTTGGGATTTTGTGATATAGGCTAATCTCACTAGAGTTAGATGATATCTCAAAATAGTTTTGATTTGCATTTCTCTCATGATTAAAGATGATGTGCATTTTTTCATAAGTCTGTAGGCCGTGTGCCTGTCTTCTTCAGAGAAGTTTCTCTTCAAGTCCCTTGCCCAGCTTGCAATGGGATCACTTGTTCTTTCTTGCTTATACGTTTGAGTTCTCTGTGGATTCTGGTTATTAAACCTTTGTCAGAGACATAACCTGCAAATATCTTCTCCCATTCTGAGGGCTCTTTGTTTGCTTTACTTACTGTGTTCTTGGCTGTGCAGAAGCTTTTTAGTTTGATTAGGTCCCAGCAGTATATTTTTGAAGCTGCTTCAATTGCCCGGGGGGTCCTCCTCATAAAATACTCACCCAGACCGATTTCTTCAAGAGTTTTCTCTGCACTCTCTTCTAGTATTTTTATAGTTTCATGTCTTAACTTTAAATCTTTAATCCAGTGAGAGTCTATCTTAGTTAATGGTGAAAGGTGTGGGTCCAGTTTCAGTCTTCTGCCGGTTGCCAGCCAGTTCACCCAGCACCATTTGTTAAATAGGGAATCTTTTCCCCACTGAATGTTTTTAATTGGCTTGTCTAAGATCAAATAACGGTAAGTAACTGGGTTCATCTCTTGGTTCTCTATTCTGTTCCATACATCTACCTCTGTTTTTGTGCCAGTACCATGCCGTTTTGATCACTATAGATTTGTAGTATAGTCTGAGGTCTGGTAGCATGATTCCTCCTGCTTGGTTTTTATTTCTGAGTAATGTCTTGGCTATTTGAGGTTTTTTCTGATTCCATATAAAACGAAGTATTATTTTTTCAAGATCTTTAAAGTGTGACAGTGTGCAAGTTTCACATTTCTTTTGTTAAATGTATTTCTAAGTATTTTATGGTTTGGGACACTATTAGAAATAGTATTTTTAAAAATTGCATTAATGAGTTATTCATGTGAGAAGATTTTTTTAAAGATTACAGAATTTTATTTCTTTACTGGATTTTTTAAAATTGTTTTTGTTTTCATAATTACTGATAGCCTTGTTGAATAAGCTTTAAATAGTGTATACTTGGGTTTTGCTATTCTACTTTTTATACTATTTTATAACTGACATCAGTCAAGAACTACATTATGGTGTAGTTTTTGGTATGGTATTTAAAGAAAACTTTAATTTACTGGAGTATTCCATTCAGAGAAGATTTTTTTCTCTCTTACGAGGAGTTTTAATTATGATCTTTTCTCAGATTTTTTTATCTACTTAGATGATCATTTGTTTTTTCTCCATTTAATCTATTAATATGTTGAATTATGTTGACTAATTTTAGAATGTTAAACAGCCTTCCATTTCTGGGTTAAATGTCACTTGTTCATGATATATTACCTTTTCATATATTGATGCATTCAGCTTTTTAACATTTTTTGAGTGATTTTTTGAGAGATATCTGTCATTAATGTTCTTTTCTTAAGATGACATTGTTTTATTTTAGCATCTGGGTAACACTGGCCTTATAAAATATGTTGGGACTGTTTTCTCCTCAGTTTCTCAGAGAGTTTGTGGAGGATTTTATTTTACTTATTTTCCTTAAATGTTTAGTAGAATTTGCCAGAGTTTGGTTTAGGAAGCTTGTAATTATGAATGAAATTTCTTTAACTAACATAGGGATCTTCAATTTTTCTATTCTTTCTCATGTAATTTTGATAATTTGTGTCATTTGTTCATTTTAACTAAGTTGTTAAATTTATTGGCATAAATTTGTTAGTAAAATTTTCATATTACCCCTTTTTCTGTTTTATGTAGGGTTTCTTCTTTTTTTTTAGTAGCATCTTTATTGAGATATAATTTATGTATCATACAATTCATCCTTTTACTATCTGTAATTTAATGTGTTTTGTGTATTCAGTTGCGCAACCATCACCACAGCAAAGAGCCGTGTGCCATATGGTGCCCCCCACCTGTTTCACCTTGTTCCCGGCTCCAGCCTGCAAGTCATCTCATCCCTGTAGATTCACCTATTTTGGACTTTTTATATAAATGGAATCATATAATATGTGGTCTTTTGTAACTGGTTTCTTTCATTTAGAATCATGTTTTAATGTTCAAATGCTGCTATCTGTGTTCATTTCTCCTTTTTTGATTTCCTTTTTTCTAATTAGCCGAAGTTTAATTTGCTCATTATATCATTCAGATTAACAATCTAAATTTCAACCTTAAGAAATTAGTTTTGTCTAGCATATGGTCTGTTGTGGTCAGTGTACCATGTGAAGTTCAAAAGACTGATACGTTGATAGTAGCTTTCAAAGTTTCTACGTCTTTTTTTTTTAACTGGCACTGTCAAATGATTAGAAAAATGTACTTTAAGCTTGGCACCTGTAGCTTAGCAGCTAGGGTGCCAGCCACATACACTGGGGTTGGCGGGTTTGAACCCAGCCCAGGAATGCCAAACAACAATGACAACTACATCAAAAAAATAGCCAGGTGTTGTGGCAGGCGCCTGTAGTCCCAGCTACTTGGGAAGCTGAGACAAGAGAATTGCTCAAGCCCAAGAATTGGAGGTTGCTATGAGCTGTAATGCCACTGCACTCTACACAGGGCAACATAGTGAAACTCGGACTCAAAATAAATAAAGAAAGAAAAGAAAAATGTATTGTAGATTTCTCCTTCTCTTCCCACAGAACTTGAAGAGAATGGGGTGGGACATCTGCAGCCTCAGGGCCACATGTGGTCTTCTGGATCCTTGACCGTAATTGTAGCCTTTTCACTAAATGCAAATTTTATAGAACCCCCTCCCACCCCCACCCTTGTTTTTTATTTTTTTGTTTGTTTGTTTGGGGTGTTTTGTTTTGTTTTGTTTTGTTTTGTTTTTGAGACAGAGTCTTACTTGGTCACCCTAGCTAGAGTGCTGTGCCATCAGCCTAACTCACAACAACCACAAACTCCTAGGTTCATGGATTCCTCCTGTCTCAGCTTCCTGACTAGCTGGGACTACAGGTGCCCACCATGACACCCAACTAATTTTTTGGTCAATTTTTTAGTAGAAATGGGGTCTCACTTCTGCTCAGGCTGGTCTCAAACTCCTGAGCTCAAGCGATTCTCAGAGTGTTAGGATTACAGGTGTGAGCCACCATACCCAGCCAGAAAAAAACCCTTTTAATAAAGGGATTTGTTCTATGAAGTTTGAATTTGGTCTAGGGGCCACAGTTGGGGATCTAGAGGGCCACATAGAACCTTGAAGCCACAGGTTCCCCATCCTGGATGGCATTTCAGCTGCTGTTGGTGAATGGGGTGACAGAGACCAGTGATTCCTTCATATCTGTTAGTGTGACTCACAGGCAGGCATGCAGAGTCTGCATGTGCTGGTGTCTTACTGGTGATCAGTAAGTGTTAGTTGAATTGAAGCTGATTTGTATCCTGCTTCTTAGACTTCTATCTGCGAGTCAAGCTCCAGACTGGTCTGCGTAACCAAATGGACAGTGGGTGAGTCTGTGATGATTTTCACTGAGTGGAAGTGTAAAATGAGGCAGTGTAGCCACAACAGAAATATGCAAGTATAAGAGAATTTTTTTTTTTTTTATTGTTGGGGATTCATTGAAGGTATAAGAAACCAGGTTATACTGGTTGCATTTGTTAGGTAAAGTCCCTCTTATAATTGTGTCTTGCCCCCAAAAGGTGTGTCACACACCAAGACCCCCACCCCCCTCCCTCCTTCTCTCTCTCATTCTCCTTCCCCCACCCCCATCCTCATTAATATGAGTTCATTAATTGTCCTCATATCAAAATTGAGTACATAGGATTCATGCTTTTCCATTGTTGTGATGCTTTACTAAGAATAATGTGTTCCACTTTCATCCAGATTAATACAAAGGATGTAAAGTCTCCATCTTTTTAATGGCTGAATAGTATTACATGGTGTACATATACCACAGTTTGTTAATCCAGTCCTGGGTAGTGGGCATTTAGGCTGTTTCCACATTTTGGTGATTATAAATTGAGTTGCGATAGTATAAGAGAATTTTAATAGTTAGCAGAACTGTATGGGGGGAATATGATTTATTTATTGCTTGTGGAACTAAATCCCCTGATTTGACATGCTGGTTGACTACAATATTTAAGCTATTATATTTAAAGCAGCAGTGATTGCTTGGCTTGTATGGCATGAAGGTAGGATTTGTTATCCTTTCTGATGTTTTTCTCCAAGACACCAGGTTCAGCATGTAACGAGCAGAGGGAATGACATGGGAGAGAGAAGAAAAAGGGAAGATGTGACACTTGATCGGCATAAATAAATAGGAACTTTCAATTTACTTGTCCTGTACCCACATTGGTGATGGGCTTAGCAGTTAAGTAAATGTGTGTGCATACTTGTTTCAGGAGGGAGACAATATTTTGTGTATTATTCTAGACTACTCCAGACTAACATTTCAAACCAGTGAATCATTAGCAAAGTATTTGTTATTAGCCCATGAAGGGTTTTTTTTGTCTGGTTTTTGGTATTTTTTACTTGCTAGAGTTGTGTTTTAGTTTCTCATGTGTGAAGAAGCTAAAACTGTGATCCTTTCTAATTTTCTTAGGAAAATATCCAAGTAGAAGGCTACTCCCGGGTTGTATCAATGTGCTAGGGCTGTCACAACAAAGTAACACAAACTGGGTGACTTCAACAACAGAAGTTTATCGTCTCACAGTCCTGGAGGCTGAAAGTCCAAGGTCAGGGTGTGGGCAAGGTTGGGTCTTTCTGAGAACCTTGAGGAGGAATCTGTTGCTGCCCCTCCCTGAGCTCCCTGACCTACACCTTCACCTTCATGGTGCTCTCCTTGTGTGCCTCTAAATTTCCACTTTCCATAAGGGCACTATCCATACTGGGCTAGGAGTTCACCCAACTCCAGTATGACCTTAATCACATCTGCAGGAGTCCTATTTTTGGATAAGGTCATTCTGGGGTTCTGGGGCTGAGGACTTCAACTTAGGAATGTTAGGAAAACATAACATTCAGTCTGTTCTTAGCGTCTTTATGAATAAATTACTCTATTATCTCAACCTCAGTTTCTTCTTCTGTAAAGTGGAAGTGATAGTACTTTTCCTTACTTCATAGGGTTACGGTCGGTCATAACAATAGCTGCTGTCATTTATCAAGCGGTAATAACAGTAGTTCTACAATATCACTAGACACATTTTACAGAAAAGGAAACAGTGGCACCGAGAGCTAAAGTAATGTGCCCAAGGGCACACTCAGTAGAGTGATGGAGCCATGATTCAAACCTAGAAAGAATGGCTACAGTGCCAACTCCTCTTTCAACCAGTAAACTGGGAAAGCATGACTACAAAATTCTATATAAATAGAAAACACAATGCAAAAGTTAGATGCCATTAAAAGGAGAATTCAGGGAAAAGTTCTGTTCTTTGACTACTAGCTTTTCTCCCCCTATCCCAGTGTTCATAACACATGTTCCCTTTTGGAATATTCATCAAAAACCCATACAAAGCCAGAGGCAGTGGCTCATGCTTGTAACCCTAGCACTCTGGGAGGCTGAGACAGGAGGATCATTTGAGCTCAGGAATTTGAGACTATCCTGAGCAAGAGTAAGACCCCATCTCTACCAAAAAAAAAAAAAAAAAAAAAAAAAACAGAAAAATTAGCCAGGCATAGTGGTAGGGCACTTATATAGTCCAGCTACTCAGGAGGCTGAGGCAAGAGGATCCCTTGAGGCCAGGAATTTGAGCTTATTGTACGGTATGATGATGCCACTGCACCATAGCCTGGGTGGCAGAGCAAGACTCTGTCTCTAAAAAAAAAAAGAAAATACAAAACTTGTTCTTCCTTTAATTCTATTTGACATTTCAAACCCTGCATCATTACTGAAGTAAATCCAAGCAATCGTTATTTTAAAATCTACCTTTTCGAACTGCCTCACCTGCCCCAACACACACATGCACACATGCACACTGCTTCAGCTCTTCTGCCTCTGTTTTTAGGGTATAACCATGGAAGGCCCATTTAATCTTTCCTTCTCCCACTTTTTTCCTATAATTTACCTCTGTTCTTTGTCATGCACCATATGATTTATGTAAACTAAAAATACCACTTTCCATGACATTCCCACATGATTTTCTGACTCCATCAGTTAATTCAATAAAGATTCATTTTTAAGAGCCATAAATCATGTATTTATTTATGGGTGTATGCACGTGAGACAAAGTATTTCATAGCAAAAAATAAAAATGTAAATGCTCCTTTCCATCCCCTCATCCAATCAACTAGTTCCCTTTCCTATTAAAAAAAAAAAAAATCTCTGATTAATAGTTTTGTGTGTGTTTCTCTCTCCAGAGATATTCTAGGCACTCTACACATTCTGTGTATCAGCATACACATGCCACTTCTGTCTCAAAGTAGCAAACTAAACAAAGTGTTCCATACCAAGAAGTCAGTCCTATTTGATAAGACTTCAATTTTAACATGCTGCCTTGACATCTTTGAGCCCAAAAGGCCTAACTGTGAGTTACCCTACATGTGCCAGATCTGCCCCTCCACACAAAAAGAAAGGCTCCCGCCCTGGACAGTTCACCTGTCTGCTGGACTAGCTGGACCCTCAACCTAACAGTTTTACTTCCCTGCTAGCCCATGACATCACTCAAACAAACCAATCACATCCTCATGCAGGTAGCAAAGGACACCTGCCCGTCTTGTTAATATAAACCCCGCCTCCCACAGCCCCCATGGTGCACTGGGCTCTGCAGTGTATCTGCTGTGTGGCCCTCCTGCCCAGGTTGCCAGCATGTGACTAATAAGCTGCTATTTCATTTGATTGGTGTTAGATATCACATGTTTGGCCTTCTCACACCATTTAGGACAGAGGGTCCCTCATTTTCAACTGGGTAAACAGGAAGTGTTTAGAACAATTTCATATTAGAACATAGAGCAATCTCTTGTTCCTTTTAACAAGTGCATAGAATTCTATAGAATAAATACAAACTAATTTATTTTGTTTCCTATTGGTAGACATTTGGTTTCTACTCTTTGCTTACAGAGCAATGCTCTAGTGAATTTTCTTGACCAAAAGCCATCTCACATCTGAAAGAGTAAGTTCTTATAAATTGAAGTATGGGTCAAAGGCCATGCACATTTGAATTTTGATAAATGTTGTCAAATTGGTATCTTTAGAATCCGTCCAGATGTAGACCCTCACAAGCAGTGGGACAGTTGTCTCCCCATATTCTCATCAACCCAAGCTATTATCAAACTTTCTGATCTTTGTTGAGAAGACAGGTGGAAAATGTCAGGTCAACATGGTTTTAGCTTATATCTTTATGAGAAGGGAGGGCAGGTGTCTTTCTACATACTCGAGTCATTGGTATTTCCATCTGCCTTCTTGCTGATGTTGAGAAGCCTGTCCTTAATACAAAAATAAATTAACCCAGAGCTCTCAGAGAGAATGATTTGTTTTTGCTTTCCACTGGGGAAAGTGGAAAGGGAGGGGAGGGGGGAGGATGGGTGGAGGGAGGGTGATTGGTGGGACCACACCTACGGGGCATCTTACATGTGTAACTTACTAAATGGAGAATATAAATATCTTAACACAATAACTAAGAAAGTGCCAGGAAGGCTACGTTAACCAGTTTGATGAAAATATTTCAAATTGTATATAAAACCAGTGCATGGTGCCCCATGATTGTGTCAATGGACACAGCTATGATTTAATAAAATTAGTAAATAAGTAAATTAGCCCTTTGAATATGATACAAAATCGAAACTCATCATTTATCGTTTGACTTTGGTCATAGTAAGTTTTGCTATCCAGCCTTTTATTTTATGTTGTTAAGTTTATCTGCTTTTGCGGGTTCTGGTTTGGGGGGGTCATATTCAGAGGACCTTGTCCAGTGTGTGCATGTCACCTCATTTCATCACACTTCACTATATTATGACCACAGTGCCTTTTTACAAACCAAAGGTTTGTGCATCAAGAAAGTCTATGGTACCATTTTTCCAACAGCACGTGCTGACTTCATGTCTCTGTGTCACATTTTGGTCTTTCTTATGATAATTCAAACTTTATTATTATTAATATATGTTGCAGTGATGTATGATCAGTGATCCTTGATGTTCCTATTAAAATTCTTTCAGAGCACAATAAACGGCACCCATATAAGGTAGCAATTTTAATAAATGTTGTATGCATTCTGACTGCCCCACCCCTGCCCCTGCCACCTCTCTCTTCCTCTCCTCAGGCCTCCCTGTTCTCTAAGACACGACAATATTTAAATTAGGTCAATTAACAACCCTGTAATGATCTCTAAGTGTTCAAGTGAGACAAAGAATCTTACATTTCTTGCTTTACATCAAAAACTAGAAATGATTAAGTTCAGTGAGGAAGGCCTGCCAAAGCCAAGGTAAGATGAAACGTAAGACCCTGAGCCACATAGCCAAGTGGTGGATGTAAAGGGAATGTTCTGGAAAGAAATTTAAAGTGCCACTCCAGTGAACACATGAGAAACAGGCTTAGTGCTGATCTGGAAAAAGTTTGAGTAGTCTTGGTGGAAGATCAAACCAACTACAATATTTTCTCAAATCCAAGCCTAATGCAGAGAGAGGTCCTGCCTCTCTTTAATTCTGTGACGGCTGAGAAAGGTGGGGAAGCTTCTGGAGAAAAGGTGGAAGCTGGCAAAGGCTCATTCAAGAGGCTTCTGGAAAGAAGCGCTCACCATAGTATAAAAGTTCAAAATGAAGCAGCAAGTGCTGGTGTTACGGAAGCTGCACGCAAGTTATCCCAAAGATCCAGCTACGATGAAGGTGGCCACAGTAAACAACTGTTTTTCTGCTGGAAGAATCAACCATCTAGAACTTTCATAGCTGGAGAAATCAATGCCTTGCTTCAAAGGACAGACAGGCTGACTCTTGTTAGGGGCTGATGCAGCTGGTGACTTTTACCATTCCGAAAATCTTAGGCCCTAAAAAATTATGCTAAGTCTACTCTGCCTCTGCTCAATAAATGGAGCAACAAGACCTGGGTGATAGCACACCAGTTTACAGCATGGTTTACTGAAAATTTTATTTTTTATTTTTATTTTTTTAAAATTTATTTATTTTTATTGTTAAATCATAGCTGTGTACATTAGTGCAATCAAGGGGTACAATGTGCTGCTTTCATATACAATCTGAAGTATTCTCATCAAACTGTTCAGCGTGGCCTTCATGGCATTTTCTTAGTTACTG
>CAUYPK010073790.1:0-17465 GCA_963574355.1 Loris lydekkerianus
CATTGGATACTTTTTCTTCCATTCCTGAGATACTTTGCTAAGAAGAATATGTTCCAGCTCCATCCATGTAAACATGAAAGAGGTAAAGTCTCCATCTTTCTTTAAGGCTGCATAGTATTCCATGGTATACATGTACCACAAATCCTAAGGTTCTTAAATAGTATGCTAAATCTCTTTTGCCATTGTTCTACAAATGAAACAACAAAGTTTGGATGACAGGACATCTGCTTACAGTGTGATTTACTGACTATTTTAAGCCCACTGTTGAGATCTACTGATCAGAAAAAAAAGATTTCCTTTAAAATATTACTGCCTGAAATAGCAAGAGAGTGAGAATTAAAGGTGGGGCCTGGTGATGTGACTGGATTGCTGTAATTTCATGATAAAATTCTCAGGGCATAAGGAGTTGCTTCTTATGGATGAGTAAGGAAAGTAGCTTCTTGATACGGAATTGACTCCTCACTAAAGATCCAGTGAATATTGTCGAAATGAGAACAAAGAATTTAGAAAATCACATATGTTTAGCTGATAAAGGAACAGTAGAGTTTGAGAGAGTTGACTCCAATTTAGAAAAAAAGTTCTGATATGACTAAAATGCTATCAAACATCACATACTCCAGAGAAATCTCATGAAAGGAAATCATTTTATTTTAATAAAAGGAAATCAAATTATTTTAATTTAAGAAATCACCACAATCACTCTAAACTTCAGCTATCATCTTCATGATCAGTCAGCAGCTGTCAACATCAAGGAGAGACCTTCCACAAGCAAAAGATTGTGACTCATTGAAGCTTGACACCCTGGCCTAAAACACGCTATACAAATAATTACCAGTGTAAAACCATTAAAATAAGCAATAACAATCACTTCCTGAGGAACTGAGTTCTAAAATGGGGGTGACATTCTACATAAAACCTGAAAGCATTTTTGTATAAAAGCTGTTACAAAAAGTCTTTTTCAGTCTGGAAAATGAATTGAGCTTATTAAAAATATGTTTGATGTAAATATGGTTTTAAAATGTCTATCGTGATTCTGCAGGTGATGCACATTTGTTACAGAGCAACTAGATAATGCAAGTATGTGGATATGTGAATGTATCACCATAACCCAAAGGTGATCTGAGCAAATATGTTTGTCAATTTCTTGCTCATCTTTCTTTCTGTGATAAAATATATAACCATAAAATTTATTATCTTAACCATTTTTGAGTTTATAGTTCAGTGACATTAAGCACATTAGTGCATTCACATGGTTAGATGTGAATGTCTTTTTTTTTTTTTTTTTTTTTTTTGGAGACAGAATCTCACTATGGAGCACTGTGAAATCACAGCTCACAGCAATCTCAAACTCTTGGGCTTAAGCGATTCTCTTGCCTCAATGTCCCAAGTAGCTGGGACTACAGGCGTCCACCACAATGTCTGGCTATTTTTTGTTGCAGTTGTCATTGTTATTTAGCTGGCCCAGGCCGGGTTTGAACCCACCAGCCTTGGTGTATGTGGCTGGCACCACAACCACTGTGCTAGGTGTCTTTATATTTCATAAAGAGCCATATATGTCTTTCAAAACAAAGAGAAAGATTATGTGCTTCAATCCTGGGTGACAATACTGAAAAAGAAAACCTACAGAGGTTTTGAGAAGAAAAGCAGAAAAAGGACATTAAAATCAAGGGAACTTTTATTTGCATTTATTTTATTTTATTATATCTGCATCCCACTGTGATTCACAAAGTCTGGGCATATTTACGGATATGGAGTAATATAGACCACTCAACTCAGATGCTCAGTGATTTGGATAAAATGAGACAGGAAAGCCAAAGGGAGCGCTGCTGGCTGGGCAGTCTTTTGTGAAGACCTGTGCCCTTGAGAATCAGCCAGCACACCTTGGATTCAGGGCCAAGTACTCACAGCTACTCCAATGATCATCGTGTCCAGGAAAATGATATGCCAACTGTTTAAAAGAAATTCTCCCCCTTCTGATTGTGAAAGTATTGACAACATGAAGAAAGGTCCATTTACAAAATTCACAAAAGATCAGAAAATCTTTACTTTATACAAATAAGTGAAAAAAAAAAAGGAAGCGTCTTAAATACATCCTGTAAACTAATATCTTGATTCCAACACTATTCCTACTATTCCAAAAATAGTATGAGAAAATAAAACCAATACCAATTACACTTCTTAATATAAATGTAAAAGTTACTTAAAAAAAACTTTCAGTGTCAGGCACAGTGGCTCCCATCTGTAATCCTAGCACTCTGGGAGGCCGAGGTGGGTGAATTGCCTGAGCTCATGAGTTTGAGACAAGCCTGAGCCAGAGTGAGACCTCATCTCTAAGAAATAGCCAGGCATTGTGGTGGGTGGCTGTATTTCCATCTACTTGGGAGGCTGAGGCAAAAGAATTGCTTGAGCCCAAGAGTTTGAGGTTGCTGTGAGCTGTGATGCCACAGCACTCTACCAAGGGTGACAAACTGAGACTCTGTCTCAAAAAACTAAAAAAATAAAAAAACCTTTCAGATTAATATAAGGGTACAAATGATTAGGTTACAATGTTTGTGTTTCTTAGGTAAAGACCCTGCTGTGGTTTGCCCCTCTCCCAGGAGGTGCACCAGAAACTCTCACATTGTGCCCAGTAGGTGAGAGCATACCAACACCTCCCCCCTAAACTTGAATTAAATTGAGTTTTTCTCCTGTGTAGATATGTTTTAGTTCACCTACTGGTTTCATATTAGTATTGAATACATTGGATACTTACTTTTCCATTCTTGTGATAATTTACTAAAAAGGAATATTCTCACCTCTAACTAGGTTAATACAAAAGATGTAAAGTCTCTATCTTTTTATGACCAAATAGTACTCCATGGTATATATACCATGGTTTATTAGTACATTCAGGGGTTGAGGGACACTTGGGTTAATTCCATGTCTTGGTGATTATAAATTGAGCTACAATAAATAATCTAGTTTTTATGATAAAATATTTTTTTTTTTTCCTTTTGGGTAGATCTCTAGTAATAGTATAGTGAGATCAAATAGGAGGTCTATTTTGAGTTCTTTGAGGATTGTCCATACTTCTTTCCAAGGAGGCTATATTAGTTTGCAATCCCAAAAAATTCTTAATAAAATAATTTAAGTACTAGAAAGCAATGTACAAGGTCTGACAATTAAGTTTACAAACATATTAGAGAAAAAGTGCTACATATCTCATTGCTGAATATCACTATCGTAACCTTTTGAAATACTCCCTTTAGAAAGCCATGCACTGATATCAGCGCCAGTCCACCCTTCAAAGTAATTTTGAAACTCTCTTTCTGGAATGGCTATCAAAGCTGTTGTAGTACCTCACACAAAAACACACACTAATGAATTCCACTCAGCGAGATGCCACCACATGTCCACACCAACACTGTGAGACACTGATATACCAAGGTTAAGAAATCTTACCTAATTGTCTGTATAGTGCTGCCAATGTGAGCACACAGTGGTGAGTTTCCAGACTTGTCAGACCTCTAACCACAGCAGCTCTGATGGTCATTCCAGGAAAAGAATTCCAAATTTGCTCTGAAGGGTGAATTAGGCATAGTTTCCCAAGGGGAGTATTTTGAAGGTGAGTGCTTATATAAAAAATAAATAATTTTGCTCATTTGTATTTTCAGTATTAGGAAAATAATTTTTGATTTCTTAAGTCTCAAGCAGACAAATTATATGGTTGATGGTTGATATGATCAATCAAGTAGATGCAGAAAATCATCCATATTAATTAAAAATTCTATTAATAAATTAAGAAGACAAAGGAGTTCCTTTCCACTGATAAATGTGACTATCAGAAAAATGTGGCATGTTTGTAAATACCGTTGATTGGATCTCAAGGGAATATCTACTTTCACCATTACTAGTTACAGGTGCCCTTAAGAGTCAGCTAAAAAAATGAGACAAACAACAAATAGCAGAATAGTGTTGAAATTTAAAAAAAAAAAAGGGTTATTTTTTCCCAGATGACATTGTAGAGAGAAGAACCAAATGATGAAGTGGGCAAAATCTTGACATTCATAAAATAATTCAGCAAAGGAATAAGAAACAAAACGAACATCTAAAAAATTAACAACATTCCTGCATACCGGCAATAAGTAAATAAAGCATCTAATAGCATGAAGGATCCTATTTACAATAAATAGGCCTGTTAATTATTTAAAAGGATACTATTTACAATAAGTAGGCCTATACAAATTTAAAATGATAAGATAAAGTACAGTGCAACCAAAGTTAGTAAATTGTCTTCAGACTGGCAGAAAACATTTTTAATGCAGAGTATCAAAATCTATTTTTTTTAAGAATACATATACTTCATATTTTGTATATATTTCATTCACATAACCCCCCACAAATTGTTAAGAAAAAAACAATCATTCAACAGGGAAGTTGGCAAGAGCTTTCAGTAAGCTATTTTCAGAAGAAGAAATCTAAGTGACCCAAAGTCTTATATGTATAAGTCCAGTAATTGTCCAGAAAATGCAAATTAAACAGAAATGATTTTACATTAATGCAGTTTATAAAAATTTATATCTGATAAAACAAACTATTCCTAAGAATGGATAGAAATACAAACTCTGTAGCACATTTGGTGAGAATGTAAACGGGTGCACCTGTTTTAAAAAACAATTTAGAAATCAGTAAAATCCTGTGTGGTGGTGTGACTTCAGATATATCCTAATGGGCAATTGGAGAAGGTCTGTTTCAAAATTTAGTGTACTAATGGAAAATTTGAGGTATAATAAGACAAAGAAATTAGGAGATGATCTCTATTGAAAAGGTAAGTTGTTACTCATAATCCCCAAGAAAATGGGGGTATGTCATGGCCTGGAGAGGGTCACATCAAGGTCAGTGATGAATCAGAGAGTGAGGAGCTGAAGACAAGAACGTCACTGTGGTTTATGTGGGAAGGAACAGATGAGGAGGACAAACAGGTCTAGGATTGGCCAGTTTGAATAATTTCAGTGGGCTCTGGGGCACAGGAACTGCGCGCAGGAACTAATTGTCTGGCAACTGTCCCTGGATGATTAGGGCAGGTGGCTAGTGACAGAGAGTGACAGAGCCCCATGGAGGCGGTGGTTGGGGTATGCCCTCTGGATTTATTGGTTTGTGTTTGAAAAACATCCTCTTGGAAGGAGGACTATGCGGCTGGTGGGGGGTTGTGGTGAAAGGGACATTGACCGTGGCAGGGATCAACAAAGGTGACTCAGGTATGTCTTTAAGATGTCCAGAACCATCTGTGTCCAGCATATGCACATAGGGAAAATAGTAAAGTGTCGAGTTTCCAGAAACAAACAAAAATCACGATTCATACAACCCCAAACACAAATCAAGCCGGGCTTAGGTTCTTACCTTTGGAGTGATGGTAATTAATGACAATATGAAACAGGGAACGAGGAAGGAGGGGGCAACACATTCTTCAGCCCACTTGGAGACACACTTTGCATCTTCAAGTCTCAGTATTTTCCCAGCGCCGGCTCACTACTTGGATCAACAAAACCAACAAGGAGACGGATTGACTCATCGTTGATGTGCCGGAAGAATTTAGAATCTCCATAGATATCTGAGCCAGAGAAACTACCACTGTGTCACACCAGACTATGCTGTATCAGGACTGTACTGAAATTGAAAGCCTATCTTCTAGAATCTTCTACTAGTCAGGTGAACAGAGTTGCTCACTCATTTAAATAACTTCAATTGATCTCATTGTGAACTATAGTCAACTTTGAGTTTGGGGCTTCAGAATGATTAAGGTGGGAGCGTTGGCTTTCTGATTAAGTTGTTCCCTTTTTAAATTTCTTTTACTTTCTACTAATATTTTCACTTTTGAGAACTGGCTACAGAGAACCTCCAGTACAAGTACATACAACAGCACATACAGGTGTGTTCACTTCAATGACTGGAGTAGTGAAGAATTGAAAATAACCTAAATTTTCATAGGCAGAAAAGTAGATATTTGAAACACTGAATACTAATACAACAACCTTCTGTACATGACTTAAACAACTTGTATCTATACATATCAAATGGATAAATCCCTACAAATGCAATAGCATAATAATACAGTTGATCCTTACACAACATGGGACTTACGGCCACCAACACCCATAGTGGCCAAGAGAAGGGGACATGACATGTGAAAATCTTCATGTAACGTCTGAGAGTATAAGCTGCTGATTAACACATATTTTTATATATACTATATTGTATTATTAGAATAAACTAATCTAGAGAAAGGAAAGGTTATTAAGAAAAGAATGAGGTGGTTGTAATGTACAACCACCTAATCTTTGATAAACCAAACAAGGACGTCCACTGAGGGAAAGACTCCCTATTCAATAAATGGTGCTGGGAGAACTGGATATCCACATGTAAAAGACTGAAACTGGACCCACACCTTTCTCTGCTCACAAAAATTGATTCAAGATGGGTAAAGGACTTACATTTAAGGCATGAAACATTAACAATCCTCAAAGAAATAACAGGACAAACACAGGAAGATATCAGCCTGGGGAAAGACTTTATGAAGAAGACCGCTGTGACAATAGCAACAACAGCAAAAATAAACAAATGGGATTTAATTAAACTGAGAAGCTGCTGTACAGCCAAGGAGACAACAACCAAAGCAAAGAGACAACCTGCACAATGGAAAAGGATATTTGCATATTTTGAATCAGACAAAAGCTTGATAACTAGGATCTATACAGAACTTCAATTAACAAGAAAAAACCAACAATTCCATTTATCAATGGGGAAGAGAGATGAACAGAACCTTCTCTAAAGAAGACAGACGAATGGCTGAGAAGCGTATGAAAAATGCTCATCATCCCTAATTATTACAGAAATACAAATTAAAACCACCCTGAGAGATCATCTAACCCCAGCAAAAATGACCCATATCACGAAAACTGCAGAAGCTTGCACAGATGTGGAGAGAAGGGAACACTTTTACACTGCTGGTGGGACTGCAAACTAGTACAACCTTTCTAGAAGGAAGTATGGAGAAACCTCCAAGAACTCAACCTGGACCTCCTGTTTGATCCTTCAATCCCATTATTGGGCATCTATCCAGAAGGAAAAAAAAAATACTTTCTATTATAAAGACACTTGTACTAGACTGTTTATTGCAGCTCAATTTACAATCACTAAAATGTGGAAACAGCCTAAATGTCCCTCAACCCAGGAATGGATTGGCAAGCTGTGGTATATGTATACCATCGAATGCTATTCAGCCAACAAAAAAAAAAAAAAAAAAAAAAAAAAAAAAAATGGAGATTTTGCAACACTTGCATTAACCTGTATGGAGGTGGAACACATTATTCTTAGTGAAGCATCACAGGAATGGAGAAGCATGAATCCTATGTACTCAACTTTGATATGAGGACAATTAATGACAATTAATGACACGGTAGGGGGTGGGGGAGGGGGAGAACAGTCAGAGACAGGAGAAAAGGAGTGAGGGAAAGGAAAAGATAAAAAAAAGAAAATAGTGACTAATTCTCACATAAATTGGATTTAATTTTGAACAAACTATATTACTTGAACATTAATTTTTAATTCAACTTGTTAATATGTTGTTTAGTATATTGCATCCACATTTATAAGTAAAATATCTTTGTAATTTCCCTTTATAATATATATTTTTTCCAATTTTAATATCAGGTGTATCCAGATGAAGTACAATGATTTTGAAGTATTTCTCCTTTTTCTATTTTCTATAAGATTTGGCATGATCTGTTTTTTGAAATTATCTTTTATTTTTATCTATAAATATTAACTGTCTAATTTTTGAGACTTTGGAAAAAAAATAAGAAGTTAACTGATGACTCCATACTAAACCTCGGAGCCAAAGCATTCTATGATAGACATACTCTTATCTGACAATGTGAATGTTACTTTTTTGCATTACTATTGTTATTATTGCTCAATATTTCCTTGCAGCAATCGTCTGATTTCTTTTCTGAATGTATTTTTCGTTCGTTCTTTACGAGGTTTTTGTTTCTAGTCCTTATCTTAAACGTTGTTATTGTTATTCAATTTTAAGCCATTAGAAATACATTATTCATTACATGGAAATGGGGCATCTTGAAGGTCTCCATCCTCACAATTGTCACATGAGTAGACTGAGGAGGAGGAACAGGAGAGGCTGGTCTTGCTGGGTCAGGGGTGGGAGAGGCAGAAGAGGTGGGGGAGCTGGGATGGGCAGCAGGAGAGGCTGCCACATTTGTTATGCATTTTATGGAAAACAAGATCCGGAGCAGTTCAGAAGTCAACTGCATACATATTTTATATACAAGAAAATTATTAAACTTTGTTTTTGATGCATACAGATGTAATAAAAATATTAAAAAGTGTAAATAGAGGGCAGCACCTTGTGTCTCAGTTGGTAGGGTGCTGGCCTCATATACTCAGGGTGGTGGGTTTGAACCCAGCTGCGGCCAAACTGCAACAACAACAACAACAAAAATAGCAGGGCGTTGTGGCAGACACCTGTAGTCCCAGCTACTCAGGAGACTGAGGTAAGAGAATCACTTAGGCCCAGGAGTTGGAGGTTGCTGTGAGCTGTGATGCTACAGCACTCTACAGAGTGTGATGGAGTGAGACTCTGTCTCTACCAAAAAAAAAAAAATGTAAACACAGATAATTTCTCCAGAAAATTAATTTCAGGTGGATTTTTTTCTTTTTTTTTTAAATATTAAATCATAGCTGTGTACATTAATGTGACCCTGGGGCAACATACACTGCTTTTATAGACTGTTTGACACATTTTCATCACACTGGTTAAAATAACCTTCTTGGCATTTTCTTAGTTATTGTCTTAAGACATTCACATTCTACATTTACTAAGTTTCACACATACCCCTGTAAGATGCACCGCAGATATAATCCCACCAATCATCCTCCTTCCACCCACCTTCCCCCTCACGACCCACCTTCTCCCCCTTTCCCCTTATTCTTAGGTTATAACTGGGTAATAGCTTTCATGTGAAAGCCATAAATTAGTTTCATAGCAGGGCTGAGCACATTGGATACTTTTTCTTCCATTCTTCATATACCATATATACTCTAGTATAAGCCAAGTTTTTTTGGCACAAAATTTGTGCCAAGTTCGGGGTTTTGGGCACAAATTTTGTGCGGAAAAAACTCGGCTTATACTCGAGTATATAGGTACTTTACTAAGAAGAATATGTTCCAGCTCCATCCATGTAAACATGAAAGAGATAAAGTCTCCATCTTTCTTTAAGGCTGCATAATATTCCATGGTGTACATATACCACAATTTATTAATCCATTCGTGGAGCCATGGGTACGTGGGCTTTTTCCATGACTTAGCAATTATGAATAGGGCTGCAATAAACATTCTGGTACAAATATCTTTGTTATGATGTGATTTTTGGTCTACTGGGTATATGCCTAGTAAAGGAATTTTAGGATTGATTGGCAGATCTGTTTTTAGATCTATAAGTGTTCTCCAAACATCTTTCCAAAAGGAATGTATTCCGCATTTACTGTGATGAGGATACTGATCGCTGCCGCCCCCTGCTGAAGAGGTGCTGGAGCGCACATCCTGAGTGCAGTTTCTTGACAAGATGTATTTGTAAGTGCAGTTTCCTTGGGTGGTCTGGAATGTCAAGATAAAGGGTCAGAATGGGCGAGCAGTCCAGAACCTAGGAAGGGGGTGGGGCAGAACCCAGGGAATTATATTTTATTGCCTGTCATGCAGTATTTTAACATTTAATTATCTGACACGGGTATACCGACTGAATATCACCTCTGATAAGAGAATATGTGTGTATATAAACATTTTTTAATTATGATATAAAGCTTTGATGTTTTGATATAGGTATATATGTGAAACAACTAAGATAATTAGCATAGGCATTGCCCCGTATACTTATTTATTTGTGGTGAGAATACTTAAATTGATGAAATAATGAACTTATATCACAGGTTAAAACCTTAGTGCAGATTAAATTATGTATTACCGCAAATGTTAATAGAGAATAAAAAATGAATGATTTAAAATGCAATAGTGAATGCCAAAACCAGAGATGTTGGCGTGTATATGGAGAAAAGGGAACACATCTACACTGCTAGTGGGAATGCAAACTAATAAATTCCTTTTAGAAAGATGTTTGGAGAACACTTAGAGGTCTAAAAATAGACCTGCCATTCAATCCTACAATTTCTCTACTAGGTATATATCCAGAAGACCAAAAATTACATTATAACAAAGATATTTGTACAAGAATGTTTATTGCAGCCCAATTCATAATTGCTAAATCATGGAAGAAGCCCAAGTGCCCATCGACCAACAAATGGATTAATAAATTGTGGTATATGTACACCATGGAATACTATGCAGCCTTAAAGAAAGATGGAGACTTTATCTCTTTCATGTTTAAATGGATGGAGCTGGAACATATTCTTCTTATTAAAGTATCTAAAGAATGGAAGAAAAAGTATCCAATATGCTCAGCCCTGCTATGAAACTAATTTATAGCTTTCAAATGAAAGCTATAACCCAATTATAACCTAAGAACATGGGAAAGGGGGAAAGGGAGGGGGGAGAGGATGGGTGGAGGGTTAGTAATTAGTGGGATCACATCTACGGCCCATCTTACAAGGGTACATGTGAAACTTACTAAATGTAGAATATAAATGTCTTAACACAATAACTAAGAAACTTCCAGGGAGGCTATGTTAACCAGTTTGATGAAAATATTTCAAATTGTATATAAAACCAGTGCATGGCGCCCCATGATTGCATTAATGTACACAGCTATGATTTATTAAAAAAAAAAAAAAAAAAGAATTAGAAGAGAAAGCATGGGTTGAACACTAAAATAAATAAATAAATAAATAAAATAAAATGCAATTGTGATGATACTTCATTCAAATAGTAACCCCACTGGTATAAGTTAGCTATAAAATGATTAAAAATATTACAAGTAAATTTACAAAATACAGAAAGTGTCAGAAATGTATGTGTATTTCAAGAGATGTTATCTACGTGTAGGTCTTGGTTTTTAAAGTTGAATTGAAGGTACCATTACCAGTCAATTGTACCTAGAGATGTTACATACATGCATTTTACCTGCAATTTGTACACTTTGGGGGAATGATCAATTTTACTTCCAAAAAGATCTCTTATGATATGTATACACTTTTTGGGACCCCTAGTATTATTGAAATAAGGATATCAGACTTCAGTTTGAATATAGATAAATACCAGGTTCATGGATGGGTATTGCTATGCAAAGGTAGCAGTCATCAGTAAAAACAACCTGTACATTTAAAGCAATTCCAATCAAAATATTAAAAGGTATTTAATTTATGGAATTTATGGGCCTAAGCAGAAATAAAGAATAAAACAAGCAATAGCTGGAAAAAAGTAAACTTGTGATCTTGCCTTATAGTTTGTCACGTTTAACATAAAATCTTAATATTTAAGAGTCATGATATTGACACAGAAATACACACAGACACAGACGGAACCATGCAGAGAACCAGGACAGAATGGCACAGGTGGGTGGATATGTGACAAAATGGTTTGAATGGAATGAAAGAAAGAGTGCTAGGGGGAGGTGCCTGTGCCTCAAAGGAGTACATGCTGGCCCCATATACCGGAGCTGGCAGGTTCAAACCCAACCCCAGCCAAAAACTGCAACAAAAAAAAAAAAAAAAAAAAAAAAAGTGCTAGAACAACCTGTTGCTCATCTGAACAGGAAAATTGAGTTGGACCCCCAACACACCACAGGGTAAAAAGAACTTAATATATATATATATTTTTTTTTTATTCTAAAGTGTGAGATTAGATAACAGGTCTGATATAGAAATACTGATACTTTAGTTTCCTTCCAACACTGTCTATGGATTTTAATACAAATGTATTAAGGTAAAAGAAGCATCAAAAGGCCTGGTCTGTTGCCTAACTTATTTATCATTTTTACTTAATATCCTTTCTCTCCCAACATATGTATCCCTTCCTCTGATAATCATGTCAACAAAAATGCCTTGACATTCACTATCTGGTAGCTATACATCCAAACTGCACTATTCAGTTATCTTCTGAAAGCATTGCATTCATTATGCTTTTTCACTATTATTGATGATAGTAAAATCATGATTCCCACTTACGTTCAGTATAAGGGTCTACCAGAAAAAAATTTTAAAGAAGGAAATGGTATCAGGTCCTTCAAGTTCTAAAAGTTTCTTACAGTGTTTGCTTTCCATGTAACATTGAATGCTGTTTTAAATGCTTACCCTATTACTTCTTCCTCATCCTCACCAAGTTTTTCAATCAGTTCCACAATCTGTTCTCTTTTTTTTTATTGTTAAATCATAGCTGTGTACATTAGTGCAATCACCTGTACCCATTCTAAGATGCACTGTAGGTGTGGCCCCACCCATTACCCTCCCTCCACCAAAACCTCCCCCCTCCCTTCCCCTTCCTTTTTAAGATTTTTTAAATACATGCTTCTCTCCACTACATTTCACTTACTGTTCCAAATGCATTATACATATTCATTCATGTAATTTTCACAACCACTCTGAGGTACCTACTATTATAATCAACATAGAATCATTGTCCTCTTTTTATAAATGTGCCAACTGAGGTAGACATGAAAGCAAAACATTAAATTATGAGGCATGTCTCTGTCTTCTGGGTAGCAAGTGCATCTTTAAAACCAAATAACGCAATCATAATAATAAAAACTGATACATCTGACTATATTCAAAACTGAAACCTTCTCTTCACAGAAATAAGGCAAAAGACTTATAAGACATATCAATATTTAAAAGGGAGATTTTCCTATAGCATATTACTAATGCAGTGATAGTACCTAGACTTTATAAAGAAACTACAAATTCTGTACAAATCCTAAAGAAAGAAAAAAAATAGGTAAAGCAGGAAATTCACAGATAAAGAAGCAAAAATGGCTAAGAAATATATCAAAATATGCGAAGTTTCATTAGTAATGAAGATACAGAAGCGAAGGCCGTAGTGAAATTATGGTTTAGCAAATGTGAAACAAGCTAGAAAATGCCAAATGTTGCAGAGGCAGAGGTTAAGCTGGTGCTCTCATGAGAGGCTTATCCAACCATTTGGTTAGAAGGATTAATTTCATCTCATTCAATGAGTTTGGGTTGCCCCACAATCGTTAGTCCTATCTCACACCATCAGTGAAAACAGCCCAGACGTTCACACAGAGACACAAACTGTCACATTTTTAGTTCATGTGAAAACAAATCTAATTTAACTTGATATTTTGCCTAACATCCTGTAGACTCTGAGGAGCTGGGAAAAATACCAGCGATCACAAGTGTATCTGCACTTGTTCATGAATGAGGTGATTGTTTCAAAATCTGTTGCTTCAAGTTACAAAACTCCTCTAAAGAGAGTGTTTCAGAGGAAAACCACCCACGTTGAACAGACCTTTTTTACGAATCCTTCCAATGTCCTCCAATCCACCCAGTGGAAGGAGTGGACCCATTACCTTCCCCAAAGTGAGCTCATGGTGATGTATCGTGGGAAATAATTGAACAAAACTCTAATTAGTGCCTGTTCAGCCTGCCCCTAAATAATGTTATCTTCTGCCCGCCTCCTGAAGCCCTTACATTATACTCCAATGCTTTTTCAAAGCAGGCTTAAGTCGTGAAGTGGAATGCTAAATTCTGCTCCTTGTTTTGTAGACTTGGCCTTCTCTTGAACGTCTGGAAAAAAACCAACACTCCTTTCATTGTGATGCGTGTGTTTCTCTTACTGTTTTGCACAGTATGAAAGACAGAATCCCTTGTGTGACCTAAATTTGACAGTAACCTGGGAACAATGTTTCAACACATCTTTTGTCTTAATAGTCTATGTTATATATGTTCTTAAAATGCATTTTAAATGCATTTTACATGTATTGCAAAGCATTAGCAAAAAATGTTAGTATGAATAAATGCCTAGTATAGATGTAAACCAACTCAGTGCAATTAGTGCACACTTAGAATTTCCATTCCAGTTTTATATATGGCAGCTAGAGAGTACAGAGTATTCTTGTTCAGGACTGAGAGCTTGGGCTGGTAGAGTACTATAAATGACTTCTCTTGTGTATGAGTTACTTCTGCAAATGCTTTTCTTTTACTAAACTAGAGGTGCTGGTGCTGGTCTGGGATCCAGTTTACTTGGTGCTTCTGAAGATTTATTGTTCTAGAAAGATTCATAGATTTGCGGGTGTTTAGATTAATTTTGTTTGTTTGCTATCAAAACGGAAATCTGAATAACGAAGGGAGACAGGAAACTGGGTGACACAGACCATGTACTCTCAGCACGTACTTTGACGCTAACTTTTCCCTAGCAAACCTTTCTGCAAACTCACTAGAATGAACTGTAATCTAAAATGACGAAAATATACTCTACCCATCAAACTGGCGACATTTTAAAAAACTTTATAATGCAAAGTATTGAAGAGAATATGAAAAAATAGAACCTTTATGCATTTTCCATAGATGTAGGCATTTTCACGGCCTCTCTACAGAGCAATTTGCCAAAAAAAGTATATGTTTAAGGTACCACTCCAAAGTATGTGCTAGCAAAATAATAAATAAGATACATATGTGATTAAATAAGATGCTTATCAATTGAAGGCTGGTTCTAATATTAGATTATTTTTATCCAGTAAATAATTGATGGCCTAATAAAGCAAATTTCTATGTGATTATAGGTACATATCAAATATGTATTTTTTATGATGTAAAAGTAAGGTTCATAAAACGATATACCATGTGACGTTACCAGGAAATAGACAAAGGTATCGGAGAAAGAAACAGAGGGATATTTATGTGTATATTAAAAATATAAATGCAGCTTTATATAATTTTTATTGATCTTTAAGGAAGCAATATAAAAGTCAAATTAATCAACTTTGAGTAAATAAGAAGGTGGGAGCAGAGGGAAGCTTTTCCTCTTTGCTTCATTCTTCTTTGTCCAATTTATAGTTATATGTGTTGTTTAAAACGCACCAAAAGAATAATATAGATCTTATGTATTGGTTTTGTTTCTTTTTTAACTCTTTGTGTTAAAAATAATAAAAATCATTGCTGAACATACATGTAAGTGAATATCTCTTTCTAACTCTGATACCTTAGAGAGACAGGTGGGTGTAGGAGCAGCTGAGCTGCCATCTCCAACAGAGAAGGCTGGTTCTTTGGGCCAGGGCCATGGCTCTCGAGTCTGGGAAGAGCCCCTTCCTCTTGGCTGCTCTACCATCCAGTTTCCCACATACGGCAGGCTCACTTTCCATCTCCTTGCAAGGATCCAGCACTGGGAGGGGAGGGATTGTTCCCCAGCTCCAGCAAGTACCTGGCACTTAGAGTGTTCTACAGTGAAACTCTGGGAAAATTAATTGAATGAATATATTCTCGTTAATTTTGCTAGTCCCATCTTTATCCCCACAGGGGATATTTTTCAGCGAAAGAACCTTGTTGGAGATGCCAAGGCCTTGAAGTCATCCCTATTTTTTGGCAAAGACATTCCCTCCACCAGACGTCTAGGTATCAGCCAGGACCCAAGACAATAGTAAGGCTTACTCGCAGCGGTTCTCAACCTGTGGATGGTGACACCTTTAGGAGTTGAATGACCCTTTCACAGGGATTGCCTAAATACATCCTGCATATCAGATATTTACATTACAATTCATAATAGTAGCAAAATTACAGCTATGAAGTAGCAATGAAAATAATTTTATGGTTGGCAGTCACCACACCATGAGGGACTGTATTAAAGTGTCACAGCCTTAGGAAGGTTGAGAACCACTGCCCTACTGTAATGTGGATTAAGTATCAGTGCAGAACCGGTAACAGCACTCAGATACACAGGCGGCCACACTCTGGTTGCAGGTGGGGCGAGTTCCCTGGGTCAGGGTGGTGCAGGCTCCCTGTTTACTCATGCCACTCTACTCCCTCATATCAGAGATCCACGTCAGGTCTACAATTCCATTCCTGGACTCTTCTCCTGAGCTTCATGAGAGAACTCCATGGTGGCAAACTGTCTCTTGCAAGGAAGAATGATTCGAAAATGAATATTTGAACGATAATCAATTTTTCCTCATGATGTAAAAGAAGTAAAGCTGCATACGTGTCTCCTTTCGGTGACTTTGTATGTTTTCCCCAATAAGCAAAATGAGTATCAGCGTGTCTAAGTATTTTCTTTTCTTTATGATTTGTCTCTTACTGTTTTTTTTTTGTTTTGTTTTGTTTTGTTTTGTTTTGTTTTGTTTTGTTTTGTTTTGTTTTGTTTTATGTAGCTTTACTTTTAGAACAGGTCTAGGGTTAAAACCTCAAGTAGTTAAATATTTTCACTATTTAGGGTGCCCACTGGCTCTGACTTTGAATTCCAAACTGAGGGGGGCCCAAGATGCATCTCACCCAGCACTGCTCCTCTCATCCCAGGCTCCGTGTTCTAAGTGCACCCATCTTACTTCAGGTTTTACCATTAGCTTGAAAAAGACAACATAACTGATGTCTGAATATTCTGATTTACAAAATGTCAGTACCACGTGACCCAATACTCTCTCCTAAAATAAGACCACAGAGCACTTCTGTCTGGAGGGCCCACTCTGTCTCTCTCTCCCCACACTCATCTTTCCCCTAGTTAATTCCTGTGCGTCATCAAGAAAGCCATTATTACCAAGATGGGGGGCAGCTCCTTTCTCACGCACCTTCCTAGTTTCTCCTCCGATCAACTCCTGTGACTATTTGATTCCTCTTTCAACAGACCGTGAAATAGGTGACATTAGGGACAGTGTTCCTTTGTTCATTCTCAAATCTAGGAACCAAAGTCAATATGTGGTTTAAGGTAAGTGCTGAAAAAAATTGTAATGTGTATTGCAAGCATTTTAAAGCATAGATGCCAGGGTGATGTAAGCATTTCTAATTCTATATGAAATCAGCACATTGTACCCCACAAATGCATTAATGTATACATGATCTATGTGTTTATGATTTAATAAAAAAATTAGTCAACATTAAAAAAAATGAAAATAAAGCATAGATAAACGTTGAAGCCTATAGTGGATTAAGTGATGTGTTTATAAACCTATAAACTTATAGGTTTATAAGGCATACATTTAATAAGGGACAGCACTCAGGAATAATTTGGGCATTATAAATTTACAGTATCAGAGGGGAGAGAAACAACTAGAATAAAATGTCATAAGTGCCGTGAAGAGATAGAAATGAATTATTTCTTAGGTTATAACTGGGTTATGGAAGCTGTAACCCAATTATAGCCTAAGAATATGGGGAAGGGGGAAAAGGAGAGGAGGGGAGGGAGAGGGGAGGTGGGCAGAGGGAGGGTGATTGGTGGGATTACACCTACGGTGCATCTTACAAGGGTACAGGTGAAACTTACTAAATGTAGAATATAAATGTCTTAACACAATAACTAA
>CAUYPK010073792.1:0-19537 GCA_963574355.1 Loris lydekkerianus
CCCTCCTCAGAAGCAGCATAACAAAATCCAAACTTGGCAAAGAGCCACAGTATACAAAATAATGATAAGAGGCAAAGAGCCGAAATTCATTTTGGCCGGGAGCCGCATGCGGCTCTAGCCACGTGTTCGCCACCCCTGGACATTATCCAGCTAAAGGAATATTCACATTTACTCTTCAAACTAATTCAAGTATCAGGGGAGCCACGTCTGCCACCCAGAGCTTTGCATCCTGATAGCATACCCATCATCCATCACTATTGCTGCACCTTCAAACATAGCTCCACCATTTTTAATTTCTACTGATTTCTTTGTAGAATAGGCATTAGCAGAGAATCGCATGGCACACCTCTAACAGCAATTGGTGGGTTTTGCTACACGATTGTATCAATTATTGTCCTTCTTTCTTCATTGCTGTCATGAACAACTGTTGAACTATATAAACATTTTCTTGAAATGTCATATATGAAAAATTATCCTAACGTTAGAAGTATAAATGGCTGTGCCGCAGGGCATCAAGGCAGAATTACTGGCCTTGCTGGGTAGGAACTATCCATGGCCCTGGGGCTGGCCCTGTGCCATTACTCAGCAACGGAAATGGAAGCACAGCATCTCCATTCACTGACAAGGTGGTTCTGCTGCAGCCAAAGCCTTAGAAGCACAGCTGCTGCTGGGCCCAGAGTCCCCAGTGTAGGATCTTCCGGTTGATCCAAATAGCTTTCCGTTGAGCTCCACCAAGCACCTTTTCTCCTGGTCTTATGCTTCATTTGGTACAGCCCAGCACTAGAAGCCATAGGAGGGCCAGCTCTTGAGAATAAGGTATTATCTACTACCCACGGGGAAAAGGCTACTAACACTGATTTTCCCTTCCTGTTTTCTGAGCAACAGCAAACCTGCCCCAGAACACTCCGTGACTGGGAGGTACAAAAGTCAAATTGAGAAATTAAGGTTTACTAAAATATCCAAAAGTAGTATCACTAAAAATCAAAAGCAGAAATCACTGATCATGTGGGTTAAATCTTTCCAGTGGTGGTTTAAAAAAAAAAAAAAAAAAGTGAGTGTGCAGATCTCTCTCCTAAACAAAATCACCAATAAAAGGCAAAAATGTACAAGCAAAACTATTGGTATTCAGAGAGGGATAGCTCAGCTCAGAGGTGAGTCTTCAAGCCTCTAATTATCCTCTCCCTGCCCTGTTCCTTTAATTTACAAATGCTGTTGGGAAAACAACACAAACAAGTATTCACTGGCAGAGCACCAGGAGAGAACAGGGAGTTCCATCATGTTAAAAAGTGTATGATACAATGTGGGTTCTACAGGAGTTCAAAGAAAGGAAGGTTGTTAGGACAGACACACAGCTGGTGCTCCTGCTACCCAGCCACCTGTGTCAGCACCACTGGGGCCAGTCTGCTTGTTTCTGTGCCCTTGTGCCTCTGACTGTGTCATTCCCTGACCACACGTGCTCTGCTCTGTGCTCAGGACACTTTTTCTTGCTGGACCAGGTCACCACCATGAACAGGTGCTCAATGACTTGCATTGCCTCTGGCCCCCACCCATGCTTCCCCACAGACATCTGAAAAGCATTCCGACATAGTTGGTGCTGAGGGTAGAAAGCAAGTCAGGCCCCTTCTCCTATTGCTTGTAAGAGCAGAAATTAGATGGCCCTCTTTTGTACAAACCCTAGCTTAAATCAATAATCCTTTAATAATTTTACTTAAAGAATTTATCGTAGATGTTGATAAGGTCATGGGTACAATGATATGCATTGCAGGAATGTTTATATAGTAAAAATTGGAAAATAATCTAAATGTCCAACAATAGGGAATCCAAGTAATGAAATATAATGCAGCCATCAAATGTGGTGTAGTAAATAAATATTTATGAAATAGAAATATGTTTAACATACATTAAGTGGGAGAAAAACAGGATACTACATAGTAGGCACAACATCATTCTATAATCCACATACATAGTATATACAATTTATGTAGAATATATGTGCTTATACTCATAAAAACAATATACAGTATTTGTGTCATATAAGTTAGATGCAGGGTAGACATAAAGTTCATGTGCAATTTACTATGTTAAACTATTGTAAATTGCATATGTATTTCATGTCCACCTACTATATAATATATGTAACATATACATATAGTGTATGATTTATATAAAATATATGGGCTTATATACATAAAAACAATATAAATATCCATAAAACAATATATAGAGTATATATAAAGTATACATTATTTTATGTTTGTATGTAAAACAATATAGAGAGTATATATATTATAGAATTTATATAGAATATAATTTATATGGAATATATATGTTTATATACCTAAAAACAATCTACCTTTGGCTGAGTTGCATTCATGTTTTTAGGTTTTTGCTTTTGGTATTCTGATTTTTCTTTGACAGAGAAAAACAACCCAAAGATATTTATAATAAACTTTCTAGCAAAAGTAGCATTCTCCTTTTTATTATGAAATACCTTACACCCACAAATACATTTATGAGAGATAGTAAATACCTAAGTACCTACTGCCAAGCTCGCAAAACTCTATTTTGGGGCAACTTTGCTTTTAACACAGGGGTGTGAGAAATGGATGAAAGTAGGTCAGAATGCTGAGAGCTACATGTGTTTACCCTTCAATAACGAGAGGTTTATTTCTGACCCTCTTAAACTCAGTTTTTAACTGCCCAGAGTATCTCTAAAAACACCCTTTCACCCAGCCTCTGCACCAGTAATAGTAACATATAATGCAGTACAAAGAGCCATGATTTTCACTATTCAGGGAGCTGTTATCATCCGCTGTGGTGGCCGGCTACAGAGCCGGTGCCCAAGCCTGCATACTACTCACCTTCTGATTTACTTAAATCTTTTGGCTTCTATCAACCACAGGGAATGGGGACACTTACAGGTAACAACTGACAATTTGAACAGAAAATACAGAGAAAGGCTGTGTAAAGCAAGTGGCTCAGATTATAGCTGTTGACTTCTAATATTATTTGATAGATGAGGCTGCTACAATTATCCACTGCTCATGGGTTCCATTACTGGAACCAGAAGCACACAAAATAAGAGCAATCTCCCAAACAATGTACAGGACCACTTAAATTTGTCAAGAGCCCTTTCTGCAAGTGACGTCCTCCTTGTTAAGACACAAAGATCATGTGCTGGCAACTGGACACACTGTGTAGTTTATACTACATGAACCGCCTTTGGTTATTTCTGCTGTGCTCTATCTAGTTAAGGTGAAATTGGAAATGTTTAGTTATTTTTAACTAAACATATGTTTTAAAATGCAATCATTGGAATCTACCATTGTCACCTAAAGTAAAGTAAAAGAAAAAAAGCTCGAAGAAAATTTGAAATCTCCTAAACAAGTGGAAGAGTGGATAAAGTTGCCATCTTAATTTTTTTTTTTTTTTTTTGCGGTTTTTGGCCAGGGCTGGGTTTGAACCCGCCACCTCCAGTATGTGGAGCTGGTGCCCTACTCCTTTGAGCCGCAAGGCACCTCCCCTGCCATCTTAATTTTTAAGACTCTTCCTTGCAACTGGCTACTCTAAAATTATTAGAATACTTTTCATCCTCAAAAAATAAAATTTATCCTGTGGCTTAGCTTTATGTTAACTACTTAAAGATCAAAAAGGAAGTCTGTCTCTAGAAGAAGAAAAAAGCAATACATTTCTGAAAGAAAAAAAAATGCACCTGAGCAGTGAACTGAATTATTGCATCTGTGTTAACTTTTAATTCATTTTTCATTTTGCTTTTGGATTGAGCCATTGGGAGAAATGAGTTTGGGAAATGTTAGAATTGCGTCAAGGATTATATTCACCCTTCATCCCCTACCTCCTTACCTACCTTGGAGGGTGGAAAGAGAAAGAAAAAACCTGAGGAAAATAAGAAAATATTTAAGTCAGTCAGAAAAGCATCAGATAGGAATAACTACTAATGATTTTATAATAAATAAATCCTTATTAAGAATACTCTAGAGTGGCTCGGCGCCTGTAGCTCAGTGGTTAGGGCACTGGGCACGGGGGGCTGGCAGGTTCAAACCCAGCCCAGGCCTGCTAAACAACAATGACAACTACAACAAAAAAAATAGCTGAACATTGTAGCAGGCACCTGTAGTCCAAGCCTCTTGGGAGGCTGAGGCAAGAGAATCACTTAAGCCCAAGAGTTTGAGGTTGCTGTGAGCTATGACTCCACAGAACTCTACCCAGGGCCACATAGTGAGCCCCTGGGTCTCAAAAAAAAAAAAACAAAGAATACTCTAGAATGGGGGCAGGGGGTGCTCACCAGCAAATGCACCCCAAAGCCACTTATCTTTATCTCCTAGACAATCCAAACTATCCACTCAAATATGTCTTATTTTCTAACTTAAAACCCCCCAGCTTTTTCCCCCTCTCTTTATTCTTATTGCTTTGATCCATTTCCAAGCCAAAATATGGGAAAGTCTCAATGGCATACAGGGTATTGGACTCTTTCCTTCCCTTTCCTTTTTTTCCTTATCACCACTTTCCAACTGATAAGCAGTTGACCATCCCTGACTACTGGCAGGCCTGCGTCTCCCCCAGACCAGATGCTCTGAATCCTCCTGGGTATTTATCTGAAAAATGGCCCAAGTCCCCTGAAATCTGGGTCACTGTGAGCATGAGCACATGAAGCTGATCAGAAAGCATGCTCCTCTTCAATAATATTCAAGAGAGATGGTTAAGTCTGTTCAGTTTAATTATAACATTCAGAATTTTTTTATTATTCTTTCTCAGCTCCTGAAGTCTTTTAAGTCTCTCTTAAAAGGGCCTCTACACAAAAGGTAAGTTCATCCTGGAGAGAAAGAAACTCACACTTGGCCGTACCACTTCCACTTGGGCATTGATTAGATGTCCTTTTTTTTTTTTTTAACAAATTCAAAAAGAAAGGGGACACGATTTAAAACTAAAATAGAACCAGGCACATTGTACAAAGGATTATTTCAAGTAATTCTCCTTGAAACTATAACAAAGGAATGTTTCCTGGGGATTAAATGGACTGTCAGGTAATCAGAAAAGTTCTTTTAGGTTTTTCCTCAGGAAGAAAAAGAGCACTTTGGATGGATTTTGTTCCTGGCATTTTGTGACACTTTACAGCTTATTCCCTGGTGTCGCACCGATTTATTTTATTATTCATGAACTCCGTGAAGGAGGGAATGATCTCAGAGGTCCACAGCTGGGCCACACTAATAGATCCTTTCCCGTCCTCATCTACTGTTACTTTAATATGGATAAGATTGTTTTATTAATGAGAGCAAATGGATTTCCTGAATAGCAGCCTCTCCTTTGGTCACTCTGGAACCTGATATACTTGATTAATTTATTTTCAACTTTTTGAGCACCCACACTATTTTTGACACTGTACTTTAAATAAATCCAGACATAAATGAACAAAAGCTGTACCTCCAGGAAGTTACATTCTAAGGAAATAAGGCTGACCTCCATTACTAATTGATGATGCCACAGTCAGCCGTCAATTATTCATGTAGAGCTTATCCATGACACACTTCATAGAGCACCCATTGTGAATTTCCAAATCCCAGGGTTTCCTGCTTCTCAACGGCACAGACTCAGAAGCTGCAATGTAGACGCATCACTACACTACAGAGCTAGTGACGGGACAAAGCAAGCCAGCTGCCTCAGCTGCTGCAGATCTCAGCTGTCATCTAAGCAGGCATGGAGTCCTTCAATAAGCGACTGGCGAGGCTCTTTAGAGATACATGAATTCAGTGTATCTAAGGCACACCAGATGTCCCCAGATAGGAGTGGCTGATTCTACAGGTGGAAAGAAACAGAAAATGTTTCAATAGGAAGGTGACACTTGAGTGGATGTGTGGGAGAGAATGGAGTGGATGTAAAGGGGCAGACAGGAGAAGACATTCTGTCCGAGCAGAGCACAAGCAAGAGCATCGGCTTCTGAAATGGCGTGATGCTCTATGAAATTTTCGTGTTGTTTAGTTGCGACCATGAAGTTGGCAGGTGAGATGAAGGTAATGCAATTTCCAACAAGAGATAGAACCGAAAAGACAAGCAGAGAAGTAGCTTCAACAGGACATCAATGCTTGGAGCTTTGAAGGAACGGGAGGAGTCTGACATGACCTACCTCCCAACCCCACCTCTTGGAACTTCTCTTTTCTTCTTTATCAAAATCACAGTAGGAATATTTTTATCCCTTGAAGAGAGAAAAGGAGATAAACAGGGTGGGTGGCCGGCACCCAGGAAGTGCCTGCTCCACACCAGTCCTGCCTCCTTCTTTTCCTCTTTCAATAACAAAGCCAATGATGTGGGTTGCGCAGGTGAAAAGAAATAAAAAGAAAAATGAGTCCTCTGTGGCCTGAGTGCTGAGGTCCTCGTTCCTGCCCGTCTAGTGCTGCGCTGACCTGCTGTCTACCCCACCTCCAGGAGCCCTGGGGCCAGAGGCCAACGTTGCTGAGATGGATCAGGCTGGGTGACGGTGAAAAACACCCCCTGTGAGCCAGGAGACCTTCAAGTGAATTTCCTAGGTATCCCTGACATTTGTGAACTGAGGTCTCACAAGCTAAAAAATAAAACAGTACCTAACTCTGCTGCTTTTTTAAATCGACAGTCAACTCTGAGGTCCTGAGAGAAGGTTCTTTGAAGTGCAGCTTTCTCTCTCCATAATCACCTGTCCTCTGCCTCTGGGGGGTTGGGGGGCAGCGACAGCAGGCAATACAAAATACACCCAGTGTGCTGACATGATCACACATGATGGCAGACTGAGTCCCTTCTGAACTCTCTCTCCTCCTGATCCCCCTCCCACCATCCCTCCATCTTTTCTGTCCCCAGAAGCCCCAGTCAGGTCTGGTCCTGCTCCGGGCTTCCCACCCCCTCCACATTCAGCCTTGCCTTTCAGAGATGGAGGCATCTCCTTTTCTCCAAGACTAACCTCTGACAACCCCATCTCCTCCCCCACACAGAAGGAGCTCTCCCTCAAGGGCCAGACACGAGAGTGGTGAGTCCCCCAGCTCTTCTGCGGCTAGCCTTCTGGCAGGGTACACTTGCTGAAGAAGAGTGTGGGGAAAATTACAACTGTCACAACTGTGGATCAAAATGCTTGCTGACTTTAATGTTTAAAAAAAAATGGAGATCAACCTATGTACAACCTTTGTTTCCATTCTCATAAATGCTCAAGCCTTGGTGTTGAGCATAAACTTGACTATGGAGGAATTTAGCCATATAAAGTTAACTGTTCTGTGTCAAATGCACTCAAAAATTGTGTGTGGTAGGTTGAATGGTGTCCTCAAAAAAGATACATCCACACCCTCATCCTTGGAACTTGTGGATATGACCTTATTGGGGAAAAAATGATCTTTGTAGATATAATTTTTAAAAAGGATCCTGCCCAGCATAGGGACTAACACCTATAATCCCAGCACTTTGGAAAGCCAAGGTAGGAACATCCCTTGAAGGCAGGAGTACGAGACCAACCAAGTTAACATAGTGAGACCTCATCTTTACAAAAAATTTTTTTAATTAGCAAGGCATGGTGGTGTGTACCTGTAGTCCCAGCTACTCAGGAGGCTGAGGCAGGAGGATTTCTTGAGCCCAGGAATCAGAGGCTGCAGTGAGCTGTGATTGTGTGACTGTACCCCAGCCTGAGTGACAAAGAAAGACGCTGTCTCTAAAAATAAAGAACTGAGAGAAAAGAATATTAAGAGAAGGAGATTATCTTATTTTACGTGGGTGTGCCCCAAATCCAGTAACAAATGTCCTTATGAGAGAGAGCAAGAGGGAGAACACACAGGAACAGAAGACAAGGGACAAAGTACCCATGGAGGCAAGGATTGGAGTGACACAGCCACAAGCCAAGGAATGCCAACCACCGCCAGGAGCTACACCCTCCGGGGGGAGTGCAACATGGCCAGCACCTTGACTTCAGGCCTCTGACCCCGGACTGTGATGGGACACACGTCTGTTGTTTTAGGCCACCCCGTCTGTGGTGACCACTTCCAGCAGTCACAGAAGACTAATCCCTGGTGTTTCCCAGAAGCACCTAAGATCCTGTGATTCCTTATGTTGAGGCGCTTTGAAGAAGGCTCCTCCTATCTGTGAACATCTTAACTTGGGCCTCAAAACCATAGACTGGTGTAAAACACAGTCACTCACGTTCCGGCAGAGGAACATAAATCCTTAGGAGGAAATTGTCACAATACTCATTTGTTTTAAATGTCAATCATCAGAAGATCGAGAAACTAGTCATTAAGGAGACCTGGATTAACTTGTTAAGTGCCAAGGTATTTTATTTTAACACCATTTAGAGAGATCTTTCTAAATTGAGCCTTAAATTTCCCTCCCAGTTAGAGCTGACATGAAATATAATTAAACTTTTCTTAATGAAAGAAAAATTGAATAAATTTAAAATAAATATCCACTACGGTGAAATGCTACAGATTCTTGTCTACAGGAGCAGATTTTTATATGGTAAATAACCCTGACCCTTCCCTGCGCCCATTAATCTCCCTGCCCCAGGTTTCTGAACTTCAGTAATTGGCATCGATACCACTGAGGGCTGTTGAACCAAGGGCCTCTCTCTTTCACGGAGAGAGATGGAAGAAGAGAAAGGGCATACACGTGACTCTGAGAAGGAGATCACCTTACATTACCTGGGTGTGCCCCAAATCCAGTCACAAATGTCCTTATGACATCTCTCTCTCTCTCCCTCCATTCTTTCTTTTTTATTATTATTAAATCATAGCTGTGTACATTAATGCGATCATAGGGCACCATACATTGGTTTTACAGACCGTTTGACACATTTTCATCACACTGGTTAACATAGCCTTCCTGGCATTTTCTTAGTTGTTGTGTTAAGACATTTACCTTCTACATTTACTAAGTTTCACATATGCCTTGTAAGATGCACCATTTCTATGACCATTTACTGGAATCTCCAGAAAACCACTGAGTAAGAAGGGAGTACAGGATGATACAACGAGTTCTCACAGGTGAAGCCTCCACTGTCAAACAGCACAGGCAAGAAGCAGAACAAAAAAGGGTGGTGCGGTCTGGGCATCACTGCTTGTATCTGCCAGGCTGTTTTGATGCACCTAAAACAGGAACACGGTGGAGAGAAATCCCCCAGTAGAGGAGGTGTCTGTACAGAAATCCACTGCCACCACACAGGAGACTGAGAGGCGCACGCCCGTCCCTTCAGTGGCAGCCCTCAAAACAGGATGCCTACATCACACACGTAGGCTGAGAGTGACCAAGGCCCCAACTTGTCTGGACACTGTTTGGAGGATGAGTGATAAGGGGAAACATCAACATACAGAACAGAGGGGAAGGTCCCACACCCCAGGCACTCAGCAGAAGACCGAAGTCTTGAAAGGGATCCATTATCACAGGAAATCGATTTCTGAAAAATTTTAGAAAATTCTCTTTACACTAACAGTACAAATAAAATGGGCTTCTATATACAATACAGACTAGTACTGATAAGGGAAATCTTCTTGCTTGAGCTATGATAAAATAAACGGGACAAAAGCTAACAGAGGTAAGAGGAACAAAGTGTCCTGTCCGCCTTCCCTTAAAAGGGAAGAAAAAGAAAAGTGGGCCTTTCCACTGACCATGACTCTCACAGAAGTAAGCCAGACAATGCTTATGAAAAACTTGAAGGGAAACGGGGGCACGAGTAGAATTACAGACACAACCTGTGTGGCTGTCCAGGGTGTTTCCTGCGTACCCGGTGTGGTCCAGGCAGTGTGCCGAGCACAGACTGGAAACAGGGATGCTCTGAAACTTTGGGAGAAATGAAAAGAAAGAAAATATAACTTGTGTCCAAAAGAAAATCAAAGAAAGCATCAAACAAGCACAAAATAACAGAAAACCAAATACATTGCCTGTAACAATAATTTAAATGGATTAAACTCCCTAATGAGCTAAGAACTGGCAGGTTAAAGAAAATGAGGAAAAGGAGAAAGAGAAAGGGAGAGAGAGGAGCAGGAAGAAGAGGAAGAAAGGAGGTAACATGAAGAAAAGTGTTCCCCAAAGAAGTTAAAGACGAGGCAAAAACTACGAATTCTTGAAAAACAATTCCATTTGCAAGAATTCATCTTCAGTAAGTTATTACACATGCATTCAAGAAAAAAAATTCAGTAATGGTCATTGGTTTCTCTTTCAGAGGAAAAATTGAAAATAATGTATATGACTAAATAATTAATTTTTGAAATATTGCACAAAACAAGATACTATGTAACTATTAAAACTGTATTTCATACCATAGCTGCATTGTATTGGTATTAAAACATACACATAGATCAGTAGAACAGAATAGAGAACCCAAAAATAAATCCATGTATTTATAATCAACTGATCTTTGACAAAGATACCAAGAAGACACAGTGAAGACAGAACACCCTCTTTAATAAATGATGCTGAGAAAACAGGATATCCGTGTGCAGAAGAATGAAACTGGACCCCGATCCTTCACCATATCCAAACATCAACTCAAATGCATTGAAGACTTAATGTAAGACCCCAAACCATAGAACTACTAGAAGAAAACCAGGGGAATGCTTCAGGAGTTTGGTCTAGGCAAAAAAAATTTAGCTAAGACCTCAAAGGCACAGGCAATAAAAACAAAAATAGACAAATGGGACTATTGCAAACTAAAAAGCCCAGCAAGGAAACAATCAACAGAGTGAAGAGACTGTTTTTTAATGGGAGAAATTATTCGTTCTACAAGGGATTAATATCCAGACTATGCAAAGAATTCAAAAAACTCACCCATAAAAAAATAATAATAATGTTACAAAGCGGCAAAGGACATAAATGGATATTTCTCAAAGAAGACATATAGATGGCCAACTGATGTATGAAAAAATGCTCAACGTATCTAATTATCAGGGAAATGCAAATTAAAAACACGATGAGATATCACCTCACTCCGGTCAGAATGGCTATTATGAATAGTAACAAGACAAAAAAGTAACAAATGCAGGGGAGGATGTAGAAAAAAGAGAACTCTTATACGCCGTTGATGGGAATGTAAATTAGTGCATCCATTATGGAAAATGGTATGAAGGTTTCTGGAAAAACTAAAAATAGAACTATCATACAACCCACTCCTGGTTGTATGGAAAGGAAAGGGAATCAATATATCAAAGGGATATCCATGCGCCCATGTTTATGCAGCACTAATAATAATACCAAAGATACGGAATCAACCTAATTGTCCATCCACAGATGAACGGATAAAGAAAAGGTGGTGTATACAGAAAGTGCCAAAAACTGCATAACACATTTTAAACCTGTGTTAAAATTGTCTAATACTCAATATACGCCCATAACAAAAGATGAGTACAAGTCACGTTTGGCACCTCTTATAATCGCAGAAGTCAACATGACTTGAGGACTACAAATTTAACAGTTTTTTCCTTCCTTAAAAATGTGTTATATGTTTTTTGGCACCCTGTGTATATCCTCAATGGATGACTATTGCCATAAAAGAGAATGAAAGCCTATCATTTGCAGCAACATGGATGGAACTAGGGGTCATTATGTTAAGTGAAATACACCAGGCACGGAAAGGCAGCTAAGGGCACGTTCTCCCCCATATGTGGGAGTTTAAAAAGTTTATCCCTGTTGATCTCCTAGAGATAGAGAGTGGTAGAGGAGGTTACCAGAGGCTGGGAAGTGCTGTTGGGAGGGGTGCACAGAGGGTGGTCAATGGATACAAATGTATGATTAGGTGGAAGGAGCAAATTCAAGTGCTCAATAGCACAGTAGGGTGACTTATAGTTCCAACAATGTATTAAATATTTCTAAAATAGGGCAGCACCTGTGGCTCAGTGGGTAGGGTGCTGGCCCCATATACTAAGGGTGGTGGGTTTGAACCCGGCCCTGATCAACAACAACAGCAACAACAAAATGCCAAGGGCAATAAAGTGAGACTCTGTCTCTAAAAGAAAATATTTCTAAAATAGCTAGAAGATTTGACATGTTTCCAGCACAAAGAAATGACAGATGTTCCAAGTGATAGATGCCCTAAATACCCTCATTTGTTCATTACACACTGTATGTCTGTATCAGAATATCACATGTACCCCATAAATATATACAAATATTATGTATCAATTAAATATGTTTTACAGGCATAATTTGTGATGTGAGAAAATGGTCCTGCTATATTTTACAGAAATTTTAAAACAAGCTACCCATCAGCCTACACTGCATCATATGATATTTTTTCAAAGACTAGTCTATTCCATAAACACCAAAAAGTGCAATACCAGCAAATTACATGTGTTCTTTGATATCTCTTTCCTTGCTGAGTTTTCTTTTTCCTGCTCTGTTCATCACTTATACTTTTGTCAGCAAATAATTTTCACTTGGCCTACGTTCTAAAGACTTTTAAGCTAAATACCTGTCTTTGCTTGTTTTTCAGAGAAAACATATATAACAAAAAAGCAAAAGAAAGAAGTTTTGCCTCTGACTCGCTGCTGTCCTTGACGGCCACCTCTCTGCTCATGAGACGAGTCTGGACGCCAGCCTAGGCCCTCTCTCCTCCCCTAAAACCTCATCTCCAAGTCTCACTGCTTCCTGCACCCAAATCTCTGGCATCTGTTCTCTTCCTGCTTCACCCCTGCCACCCTCCTGGGCCATCTCACCTCCTGCTCTTGCTGCAGGGCCCATAACCACCCAGCATGCTGTCACCTCACCTCCAAGTCTGCATGCATCCCATAACTGAGGGGTCTTCAAAGGAAATCAGACCAGGGCCGGCCGTGCTGAGATCCCTCCAGAGGCTTCGTGGAGCCCTGTGATAAATGCCACCAGGCACCTTCATCAGCTGTTCTACGCTGCCTCTTCCCTGCACTGCTCCTCCTCAGCTCCCTGGGCACCAGCACCCTGGCCACCTCCCCTGCCTCCGCCGCCACCCTTCCTCCTCTGCATCCAGCACTCAGTCTCAGGGTGGTCACTGATGTGCTGGTCCTCTCAGCACTCCACGTGACTCGTATTTCATATCTGATTGACTGTCACTTCCACCTGGTACTTTCTTTGGCTATACAGTCTAAGGAGATTCTCCCCAGTTATTCTGTCTAAAAACACCATATTGTTTTTCCTCATAGCATTTATCATACTTTTTCTTTATTGAGCTATGTGATTATTTGGGGGAATACATGTTTCCTCTTCTAGACTATGAATTTTCTACAGACAAGGCCTTGTCTTTTCTATTACTAGTGTGTACCCAGCACTGAGCACAGTTGAAATAGTAACAGTGATGAAATTTATGTAGACCATCCTGTGCACCAAGCAGATTTTAAATATTTCAAAAAATAAATAAATATTTCAGATGTATTTTAAATATTTCAGACATATTAACTTAGGTAATCCTCAGAACAGCTCTATAGTGTAAGTGCCATGGCTGTGCCCATCTTACAGCAGAGAAAACTGAGGTCCAGTGAACTAATTTGTCCAAGTTCTTACTAGCAATGAATGACTGAGTCTGCTGTCAGATTCCACAATCTTTTTCATTCCTCTAGACTCATTCTCATAGTACATGCTCAGTAAGTTCTGTTCAATAATTCCTGCCACCTAAGTAACTAGGTATTTTCGTCTTCTTCCCATGCATATATAGAGATCCAGATCCAGCACTGTGTGTTTTTTGTTTGTTTGTTTTGTTTTGTTTTGAATTGGGATCGGAATCTACATCCAGCTTGGATTTCTGCTACTTTTAGTTAATGCTATATAAGTATGAGGATTTTCAGGGTGACACATTATCCCGTGGTTCCAATCTCTCTGAACTTAATCGATATCTTGCTTTTTGAGCAGAGGGTTGTTTTTTTTTTTTAATTTATTGCTATTTTCAATAGCTCTGCAATGGCATTCTTTGTGTGTGTGTGTGTGTGTGTGTGTGTGTGTGTGTGTCACCCTCAGTAGAGTGCCATGGTGTCACAGCTCACAGCAACCTCAAACTCTTGGGCTTAAGCAATTCTCTTGCCTCAGCCTCCCAAGTAGCTGGGACTACAGGCGCCCGCCATAACACATGGCTATTTTTGGTTGCAGTTGTCATTGTTGTTTAGCAGGCCCAAGCCAGGCTTGAACCTGACACCTTCAATGAGTAAGGCGCCCTTATTCACTGAGCTGTGGGCACTGAGACTCAATGGCATTCTTAAATATAAATATTGTGCAATTCCTTGCAATAAATTTCAAGAAGTAGTTCAAAACATAGGAATTTCCAAGTTTTTGAGATATATTGACAAATTGCCTTCCCAAAAGGATGCTGGAGGAGCCCCATTTCCCCATAGTCACACCAACTAAGTCTACCTATTGATCTAAAACAGCATTAGAATCATCAGTGTTCCCCCAAACATTTGTGGGTATAAGGCATTTAGAGCCTATTTGGGCTATTTCCAAATTTAAGTCCTGATTTGGATAATATTAAAATCAATTTACATTTTTTGATTAACTGGTTGAAGGAAATGACAACATAAGAGTTTACATAAATATTAAAGGGCTGAATCTACACCAGTACTGGAACATACTTACACTATTTAATAATTACAGCCACTGCCTTTGGGGAGGGTTATCAATTTAGATTTAAAGTAAAATTCAAATTTAAAATTATAATCCAAAATATGATCTGTTATTCTTCCCTTTGTCTGGTAAAAACCCAAGCAAAATATACATTTTCCCACCTGCTGCTAGTTCTATACTATTTTTAAAATCAAGCAGTATTTTAAAAGAATTTCTAGAACAGAGATTCAAACAGAAAGACAAGGTTTATATGTGGGCTAGACCAACAGGAAGGTATGATTAAACTATACTTAGGGGGTCTAGTTGCCTGTTTTTCTCCTATATTTCTATGCCTCTGAAAACATCATGTGGAATATGCCATGATTGCTGTATTTTTTATTGCATTGTGTTCCCAATGGATTACAGTGAAATCTTGGAGCGGACGTGACAGATAGACCATCCCAGCATTGGATTATGACAGAGTAAGTTTTAAGAAAGACGCCTGAACCCAATATATCCCATAGCAGGAGACACTGAAAATCCCAAACAAACCAAATTGGGACATACTCAATTATCAAGGAAGAAAAGAAGAATTAACCCAGAAAACTTAAGAACTTGGCTACTTAAAGTTAACATGAAACAAACAATAAAAATGGAAACCCATGATAAATGACATACCTATTACAAAACATGTCACATATTTAAATAAATTTGTGAAATTTTCTGAATTCTCAAGGACTAGACTATAAATACACATGTCCATTTGAATGAGGACATGTATTATTTATAATACACATGGATCCTAGCTATACATACTCGATAGAATTTATAATCAACAAAATCTTGGTATTTAGATGGTATCTGAATTCTTAGAAGTAGAAATATTTTATTTAAAACATGCAGGCAAGTAAAAGAAGCCCTTGAATTACACTGTGACCTCTCGTTCAACTGCTCTCTCCAAATGACAGCAACTTGTGCCCAGGCTCCACAAATGGACAGCGCAGGTTAACATCACCTAAAAGAGAAGAAAAATCTTCTGCCTTGGTGTGAAAAAGCATTATGTTTAAAAACAATTTTTAAGTGTGATTAACAAGTTGAATCCTTTTTAAAAGTCTATATGTATAAGAAATATAAAAGCTGCCAGCAAAAATTTGGAAGACCCTGGGAACTGAAGCCCTGAGATATTTACTTGGAGGCCCAAACTCCATGAGTTGCAATGGAGGTCAATCTCTCGTGTCTATAACTTAGTCATTCTGTAAAACTGTCTAGAAAGAAGGTGAGAAGGAAGGAAAGTGGGGGAAGGAAAGGCCCTGATCTCCCTGGACTCATGTTATCAGTGTCTCTGGTTTCTGGCTATGTAGTAAAGAAGGGGCAAAACTTCAAGCTTGGGAAGGAATTTACTGGAAAGTAAAAGACTTCTGAGAGGATGGGGTGTCCTTGACTCTGTGTGAAGGTGGGAGTAAAGAGGTAAAAAAGTAAAGCCCGTGTCTGTGGCTGTGACAAGACCTGACTAAAGTGTCCCAAAGCCTCCCATGCTCAACCTGCAGCATGGTGCGAAACGCTAGAAATATTGGCACAAAAACCACTTTATGAGCCTTGGAAACTCTGCAGGTGAAATCAAGTTAAAAGCTGAAATTTTACTTCAACTAAGACAAGCAGTAATTGATAACAATACAAGATTAACAAGTGAACCTGCATAAAAACTGTCATGATGCTAGAACTGGGCTCTTCTATTGTATAGTTTGATTATTCCAGCTACCAGAATAATTTTTTCAGAAGCAATGTTGTGCAAAAGACCATGATAGGTTCAACTAGTGGGAAGAGAGAGAGAGAGAGAGAGACAGAGAGAGAGAGAGAGAGAGAGAGAGAGAGAGAGAGAGAGAGAGAGATTGAGATTCATGCAAGACGAAAGACCAGAGTTCATCATCTTGGGTAATTACTGGTTCAACAATACCCAGGTTGACTCCTTAGAGCACTGGTTCTCAACCTTCCTAATGCCGCAATGTATTTTCATTGTTACAAATGGGTCGTGACCCACAGGTTGAGAACTGCTGCCTTAGAGCATAGTTTGAAAACCACTAATCTGGTCTAGCCCTTTTGTTAGGCAGTTAGCTAGATATGAGTAAGGCAGATGACAAATGTAATGAGGCTGTTTTGGATTGGTTTGGGTCAGACTGACCTGGGCTGTTATGGGAATGAGGCTGATTAAGACCTTGCAGGTGGGTTTTTATCAAGATCTTGCAGGTAGGTTGTTTCGAGAACATAGTTAATTAAGACCCTGGGAGATTTCCAAGAAGCAGCTGATACACCTCAAAGTTGTGTATAAAGCCCAAAACTGTGCTTTCCACGGAGCCTTCAGTCACTGGGCCAGGGCCCAGCTTCCTGTGCAAGTCATTAATAAACTTACCATTTGTGCTAAAACTTTACTTGCCCTTTTCAATTATTTCAGCAGCCACCCCAAGCCACTGCACCACTCTAACCCTTTCTCTTTATAAATGAAGAGGATGATACGGAGGGCCGAGAGGTGGAAGGTGAGTGACTTGCCCGAGCCAACACAGGCAGAAGGCAGAACCAGACTTGGAAGTCAGTGCCTCTAAGTCCTAGTTTAGTGTCTGACCCAGTAACACAATCTGCTTCATATTTTGTTTCAGTTACTATTTTCTCTTTTTATTAACAGATAAATGTATCTAATTCATGTATGGGCAATATTTTAAATATGTAGAAATAGAAGTTTGTTCTGAAAAACATGTATGAACATATGTGACAAATTCTTGGAGTCACAAATATTCCTGTGACAACCTATCTGGTTTCATCCTGGAAAGATCCATTAACAAGGTGCCACCAACATGGTGAGGAGGAAAAACTGTGGTTTCAGCAGCATTTTCCTATTTCAGTGTCCAAAATTGTCAAACTTAGTTACTGGGGAGATTCATCACTTAACTAAAGAAATAAGTTAATTCTTTTTCTAAAAGTAGACCACCAAAGACAGTTTAATAATACCTTTGCCATACCAAGGGAAAAATAATTGAAAACCAATTACACTTACTCTGCTGTGGCTTGAATGTGGCTTGCTGCCAATGTGGTAGTAGGAAGAGGTGGGGCCTCCCTGGGGTGATTAGGCCTTGAGGGCACCTGTCTTCCTAATGGGATTGAGACCCTTATGAAAGAGATTTCATGCAATCTTTAGTTACAGTGTTCCTCCCCTCCACCAAATAACCAAACCTGTGGGTGCTTTGATCTTGAACTTGGATTTCTCAAGTCTCTAGACCAGGCGTCCTCAAACTTTTTAAACAGGGGGTCAGTTCACTGTCCCACAGACCATTGGAGGGCCAGACTATAGTTTAAAAAGAAAAAAAAGAAAAAAAAAAAAAACTATGGAAAGATGAATTAAAGATAGCGGCTGAGTAACAGCTTCCCTGCAATAGGGCACAGTGAGTCTGGGGAGATAAGACTCCAGGCATCTCTGGCTGGTGGGATCTGCCTATAATCATCCCTTTGAGGATACAGGGAGTCAGCTAGGGACTTCTGGATCCCGAGAGGAGGACAAAAACAGTGGAAAACTGGCAAGCAGTTGCGTGTGTTCGAGCAACCTAATCCCTCCAGCAACCATAAGTACAAGCAGCAGTGAGACTGCAAACCAGAAAGGCCTTACCTGTGAACTGTTTTGGTGTTTTTGGACTTGGCACTGAGTTGAACTGCCTTGGGAAGAGCTAGAGCAGGAGTGCAGAGAACTTTGGGCATTTTCTGGGGCCCAAAACTGAGCCACTGCGCTAGGCACAGGAAGCATTGTGAGAGAACTGCCCCGGCAAGCTCTACCCTCAGGGTCCCAGAGCAAGGATCAGGTGGGACCTACTAACCTAGCGACTGAGCAGCCTAACGGCGGGGACTGAGCTGCCTTAAAGCCTTAATCCTTAGGGGCAGAGTGAGCCGGTTTAGGCACACTGGAGCCCTGGACTGTTGCCCTGAGTAGAGTACTGTGACATCACAGCTCATAGCAACCTCAAACTTCTGGGCTTGGCACTGCCTGAACCTCCATAAGAGCTGTGCCATGACCCCCAATCCGCGACCCGCACCCACCTGGACTCATGCCCTAACCAGGAACTGCGGAAGCTGCGCAACCCTGTGTCCTCCCTCCTATGACCTCCCAGCCTTCACACTAGCCCACTCATCTGGCCAGGGACTCTGGTAGCCGCATGCCCTCTACAGCCCTCCCTGCGTCTGCGCAGAGCCCTTCTCCTGCCCAGAGACTGATGGAGCCTTGGGCTCTCTGCCCCAAAGTCAGTGGGCACCAGGCACTCCCAGAAACATGCGCACCACCTCCTACCCTATTGCTGGATCAGGGTGTATCACACACCACAGCTGCTTCCACAACCAGAACTCCCTAGCTGGGCAGCCCCAGAGGAACTACACAGTGTCACTCCCTACAAAGATCCAGCAACAGTAGAGTGACCCCGCTGGGGTCTTTTCTTGCAGAGACACCTCCCCAACTCTGAGGACGGCCAGAGGTAACGGTGAAAAACAATCATGAGGCGAAATCAACAGAAAAACTCTGGCAATATGAATAATCAGAGTAGATCAACTCCCCCAAGGATGAATGGGGTAGACACAAAACAAAATCACATGCACAAAAAAATAGCTGAGATGTCAGAAATCAAATTCAGAATCTGTACAGCAAATAAGATCAATTAGAATTCTAAGCAGTAACCCAAAAAATAACTCAAGAATTCAACAAATTCAAAGACCAAATGACCAAAGATTTTGACACATTGAGACAAGAAGATGCATCCCTCAAAGATCTTAGAAACACAGTAGAATCCCTCAGAAACAGAATGGAGCAAGCAGAAGAAAGCATTTCTGACATTGAAGACAAAGTTTTCGAATGCTGCCAAACTCTCAAAAAGGAAGAGAAATGGAGGGCAAAAATAGACCACTCTCTCAGAGAGCTCTGGGATGATTCAAAGAAAACCAATATTCATCTTATAGGGATCCCCGAAAGTGACAATGTGGCTTCACAAGGCACAGAGTC
>CAUYPK010073793.1:0-28922 GCA_963574355.1 Loris lydekkerianus
TTTCTCTTTTGTTTTCCAATTTACTTAAACACAAATGTTTTTCTTACTATTAGCTTGCTGTAAAATAATGCAAAACAGTTCTAAGTCTGCCTACATGCTTATATTCTTTCTATATATTTTGTTGTTTTGTTCTATAAAATAAAGCTATGTTTCCTTAAAAAAAAGATTTAACATCAATCTTCACAAAGTTTAGTAGATGATTAAACACTGTCCAAGTCATTCTATGAGGCCAGTATTACCCTGATACCAAAACCAGACAAAAACATCATAAGGAAAGTACAGACCAATGTCCTTTATGAATATAGATATAATAATCCTCAACAAAATACTACCCAATTGAGTCCTGCAACATAAAAAAGGATTTATGTCATAAGCAATTGAAATTTAATCTAAGAATGTGTCACCAAGCACAGTGGCTCTTGCTTCTAATTCTAGCACTTTGGAAGGATGAGGTGGGAGGTTGCTTGAGGCCAAGAGTTTAAGGTTGCAGTTATCTATGATGCTGTCACTGCACTGGGCAACAGAGAAAGACCCTGTTCCCATCCTCCCCAAAAAGACTGCAAGTGTCAATACCTATACATATCACATATTCATAGAATAAAGCACAAAATCCACATGATCATCTCAATAATCGCAGAAGCACTTGACAAAGTCCAACATTCTTGCATGATAAAAACCCTCAAACAAGTACGAATAGAATGAGAATTTTATCAACACTTCAGTAGCAGTTAATATATGCCAGATGCAGTGTTCTAAACACTTTGCCTTTATTAAATAATTTCATTCTTACACCAACTCTATGAGGTAGGAACACATAGTGTTTAGCAACTTTTTCTATGTTAGACAGTTAATCAGTTGTAGACAGCTAATCAGTTGTAAAGCTAGGGTTCCCGTACAGAAATTCTGGCTACAGAGTCCATGCTCTTAATCACATTCTGTTCTACTGTCTCTTAGAGAATGTAAAATAATAATAAAGACAAACAAATTGGGTTTCCTTAGAATTAATGATTTGATCTTTACCTGTAAGTAAAGTTAATTCATAATACTGTTAACATATCAGTAACCATAATTTGTAATACTGGTAAGAATTTATAATATTAACATCAATATTTATTTGATCAAGTTGGTAATGTTGGGTCAATATTGATATTTCATTATAATTTTAGTTATAAGTTTGGTGATTATTTACATAAATAAACATTTGTCACACTGGCAAAAATTTGCAAACTAATTGTAAAATTTTACAGCACTGGTAACAATGATTCAATTTCTATTTGTAACTAAAATTTGATTAGTAGATGTGTTACTCATAATTTATGTTAGTAATCTTAATTTATGTAATTGGCAATAATTTGTACCAATAACAATATTTTATACTGTTTGTATGAATAGTTTAGTTTCCTTTGGTAATTATACATTAATTCACAACATAGGTACTAATTATTTATGCTGATAAACAGAATTTGTAACACTGGTAATCAGTTGTAATATTAGTTGTTATATTTGATACTAGCTATAATAGTTCAGTTTCTATTATTAAGTATAATATAATTCAAAATAGGCAATGATAATTTATAGTATCAATAATCATTTGTAATAACTATAATCTTTGATAATACTAGTAATAATTATTTAATTTTTTTTTTTTTTTTTTTTTGAGACAGAGTCTCAAGCTGTTGCCCTGGGTAGAATGCCATGATGTCATAGTTCACAGCAACCTCCAACTTGGGTTCAAGTGATTCTCTTACCTCAGTTTTTTCTATTTTTAGTAAAGACGAGGTCTCTCTTTTTCTAAGCTGGTCTTGAACTCGTGAGCTCAAGCAATCTACCTGCCCTCGCCTCCCAGAGTGCTAGGATTACAGGCATGAGCCACTGTGCCCAACCTTAATCCATTTCTTTTATTTTTTTAGAGACAGAGTCTCACTTTATCACCCTCATGGCATCACAGCTCACGGCAACCTCCAACTCCTGGGCTTAGGTGATTCTCTTGCCTCAGCCTCCCAAGTAGCTGGGACTACCAGGCACCCATCAGAACACCCAGCTCTTTTTTTGTTGCAGTTTGGCTGGGTCTGGGTTCAAACCCGCCACCCTCAGTATATGGGGCTGGCACCCTACCCACTGAGCTGCAGGCACTTCCCTAATTATTTGATTTCTATTGGGGACTATAATTTAATTCATAACATAGGTACTTATAAGTTTACATCAAGTAATAACAATTATAGTATTGGTGACAATTTGTAATATTAGTGATTATATTTTATAATATAGTAATTAACAATTTAATTTCTATTTATAAACAACTTAATTTATAACATTTCTACTGATATTTTTTTTTTTTTTAGAGACAGAGTCTCACTTTATCACCCTTGGTAGAGTGCCGTGGCATCACACAGCTCACAGCAACCTCCAACTCCTGGGCTTAATCGATTCTCCTGCCTCAGCCTCCCAAGTAGCTGGGATTAAGGCACCTGCCACAATGCCTGGCTATTTTTTTGTTGCAATTCTGCTGGGGCTGGGTTTGAACCCACTACACTCGGTATATGAGGCCAGCACCCTACCCACTGAGCCACAGGTGCTGCCCTATTTTCTTTCTTTTTTTCTTTCTTTCTTTTTTTGAGACAGAGTCTCACTCTTTCATTATGGGTACAGTGCAGTGATATCACCATAGCTCACAACAATCTCAAATTCTTAGTTCAAGCAATCCTCCTTCCCCAGCCTCCTGAGAAGCTGGAACTATAGGCACACACCACCACGGCTTGGCTAATTTTTTTTCCTTTCATGAAGAGATGCGGTCCTGCTCTGTTGCCCAGACTAGAGTGCAGTGGTGTCATCATATATCACTGCAACCTCAACCTGGGCTCAAATGAGCCTCCTGCTTCAGCCTCTAAAGCAGCTGAGGCTACAGGTATATGCCACCATGCCCAGCTAGAAATAAACGTAAAACTTCTATCAGGAGGAATATTTGATATTGTTAGCAACAATGATTTGATTTTTATATATAATACAATCTGATCCATTACATTAATTCTGTTAATTTGCATTAGAAATTGATTTTAATACTGGCAAAAAAAGCTAATATGAGCAAGAGGACCTGATAAATATTGAGATTGATGATTTAATTCAAGCTGGTAACCACAAGGAAATTCATGGTATTAAAAGACCCTATCACAAAGCAACTTCATGCTTCCACAAGCATTCAGGTGCTGCACACTCTGATATTGTCCCATTGATAACACACCCATTGGTGAGGTTATTGCAGTACTTAGACCTCCTTCCCTCCTTCCCACTCTATTTTTCCCAAACTCACCATTTCTTTGTGATTGGGGTAGAAAGTCTGATCAATTAGAGGGAATTCCTCTGTCCCCAGCTTCTTGTGCAGTTGAACCATCTGAGCAAACTATGGGAACCAAGAGAGAAAAGGCCAATGAGTCCTTCGCCTGAAAGTAGTCTCTAACCTGGGAATGTTCTCGCTTCCCGCAAATCAGAGCGTTTTCAAGATCCCACATGCATGCATAAGATATTCCCTCTGCTAGTGGCACCCTTTCTGTCACTTACCACCCAGGGCTTGTCACAGAAGTTGTAGACAGAATGTAAAGAGTTAACACTGGGGATCCCAGCATACTGCAGCCCGATGACCAAACTGCGGTAGTCCCCGTTGCGAGCCATGCTGAAGGCATGCTGGCGGATCAGCACAAAGTCCGGCTTCAGAGACCTGGGGTGGCAGGGGTAGGAGTGTTGGGGGTCCCCCCAAAAGCTCCCCACCTCCCTTGGAGCAAAGACCAAGTTTTTAAAGATCCACAGAAATTGCAAAATGTTTTCTTCTGCGTACATGCACAAGCTCTTCCCTCTGCCACATAAACCCTTTCTACCTTTACCCAACTGGTGATCCCCTTTAATTTTTTTTTTTTTTTTTTGAGAGAGAGAGTCTCACTTTGTCACCCTCAGTAGAGTGCCATAGCATCATAGTTCACATCAACCTCAAACTCTTGGGCTCAAGTGGTCCTCTTGCCTCAGCCTCCCAAGTAGCTGGGACAACAGGTGCCTGCTACAACATCCAGCTATTTTTAGAGACAGGGTCTTGCTCTGGCTCAGGCTGGTCTCGAACTCCTGAGCTCAAGCAATCTCCCTGTCTCAGCCTCCCAGAGTGCAAGGATTGCAGGTGTGAGCCACCACATCCAGCCTCCACCTTTAAACCTTTTATACCTGCTCCCCTCCTCAAGAGGCAAGCTTGCAGCTTACCTGCTCAGCTCTCACAGCTCCCTGGTTACAATCTCACAGACTACCAGCTGTCTTTAAGTGTGCTGCCCAGAGCAAATCCTAACTACAGGGCCTCTACGAAGGCTGTTCTTTCAGCCTAAACATCTCACCATCTACTAAGTATCTTCATGGATCACTCCATCCCCTCCTTCAGGCCTTTCCTCACAGGTTTCTCATGCTACTGGGCCACCCTATCTGAATTGCAGACCCCACCACCATCCAACAATCCCTGCATCAGGTTTACAGCTATGTGTTTCTTAGCTCTTTTATATTTTTACATTTGCTTTTTGTGTATATCCTACAGGAGAATGTAAGCTTCACAAGGCTTTTTGTTTATTTTATATTTATTGTTTTTATTTTTGTCTCAGTTCCTGGCACGAAGTAGGTGCTCAATAAATATTTTTTGAATGTGAAGCTCTGACAGCAGCCCCTGGCATGCAATTAGATGCTTAACTAATGTTTGCTTAATTAAGAATTGAAGTTTGACTTGTGGTCTGCTGGGGCCTTGGCTCTTCTTTAGAAGAAAAGCTACCTGCCCATATTCTGTGTCTAAGTTCTTGCTCGTGGATGGATGAGTGGGGAGGTAGGGACTCTCCCCCAGCTCTAAGGGAGTCCTATGCCTCTCCCACAACACCAAGGTACCCTTGTCATACGCACCGGATGACCTTCACCCCATTCCGAAGAACTTCCATGTCTACAGAGAATCCACCATTGGCATGAGCCACAAGGTTGAGATCAGAGAATTCAGCCTATGAAGGAGAGCAAATTGGTGATTCACCCACATCAACAAAAATGATCACTCGGTTTGCAGGCTGGACAATTGGTCCCCAGGTCCACCTACCCCAACATACCTGTTCTACTTTAATGTCAATTTCTCCATGGATCTTTTTCCCTTTGAAGTATTTTGCCCTAGAGAGGAAAAACAGAGCACATCTGTCAATGCTCAAATCTCAGACAAAACCCAGGCCAGTCCCTTGACCTCTTTGCCCCTTTAGTGCTACTAGAGACACCATAAAGGGCTTTATAATTGTTGAAATACTTTGGAAAAGTCAACACTTCTTTGTGTGCAATAAAATCTGTTGTGATTCTTGTGGAGGTGTATATGTGTTAAAGAACATTGCAAACCAAAAAAATGTCCTTTAACCACAGAGAGCAGGCATTCCCCAGAGTAGAGTCTACTCCTCACACTGCTATTGTAAATGTTTTTGAAAAGCTTCTCAAAATGAGTAATGCTATGTAAATTAGAATATACTTTGAAATTGCAAGGTCCGTAAATGGCAAAGAAGCTTGGAAAATACATGTGTGTGAGGCGTGCCTGTGTCTGTGCGGCCTGAATTCATCTCCATGTGTGGTCATGCACTGTGAGGAACACAGTCATGGGCAGGCAGCTGCATCCGAAAAAGAAGAGCAGATTGAGGGATGCAGCCTTGGAAGGCTCTAAAGAAGTCAGTGCAGCCGACAATGATGGGGGCTGAGGCAGAATGCAGCTGGGGGGGAGGGAAGAGGAGTAGGAGCAGTAGTAAGCACAGCATGAACTGCTATGTCATTGTCCCCAGGCCCATCCCCAGCTGGGCTTGGTTTCCGGTGGCCTCCTCTCCCAGGCCCAGACTTCTCCACAGACAGAATTTCATCCCAAGTCAGATTTCTCACGTAAGGAGGATGAGGAGAAGAGACATGCTCAGTGTTGTTGGTCCCTGCCGTGCACAGAAATGGGGTCTTTGATACATAAACGCACTGAACAAATTGACCCTTGGTGACTTGACTGACATAGGCAAGAGACACCAAGTTCAGCTATTTTCTTATCCTGTCTCTGTCTTTCTCTCTCTCTCTCACACACACAAACATACACACATGCACATACCCCATCAATGACACCATCCCCTCACAAGTGTCGGAAGGGACTCTCTTGCAGACCTGCACATTTTTCATCCATAAACTGTGAGTGTGGATGATGAGTGCATATAACTGTTTTCCAAATTTTTCTGATCATCAGTGTAGTGGCTGCTGCGGTGTTTTGCTGAGGCCTCCTCTTCAGGGCCAATGTACCTTGAACACCTGCTGACACAGCTGTCCCTCCCACTGATAATTGTCTTCTGTCACAGGGAACCACCTTGGCCAAGGTTACACTTACTTTGTGAAAACAGCCCATAGCTAATATGTATCTGTGAGGGGTCAGAAAGGCCAGCCTTCTTGCCTTAATCTGGGCTGATTCCAAAGGGGCATCCCAGCTCCAGAGCTCCCCTGAGTATCAGCTGAGGCCTATGATGCAACCACATGGTGGACCAGCCTTTCTCTCTGCTCACCCTGCCTGCCCTCACAGGTGTTGATCCCAAAGGCATTCCCCAGTGCAAATCTCTGCCTCGAAGTCTGTTTCCAGAGAACCTAAAGCAGAGGGCCACAGAACTCAAACTACAAAGACTCTATTGCAATTCTGATGCTGGATCACCCAGTCACCAAATGGCAATGGGAACCCGTCAGTGGTGAGCATGGAGCACAAACCACCCAGACGTGCTGTAGCAGTGCAAAGGGCTCTGCAGCAGGCCCAAGCTGTGGTCAAGCAGAATGCCACTGGGCCAGATAATCTGCCAGATCCTATGACATTGGAGTTTCAGTAGTGGGGATGGATGCCAGGTGGAGCTTACTCTCTCCAGTGGGGAAATACAGCACAGGTCCCCAAGGTTTTGGAGCAATAGTCCTTTTCCTGATGTTGGGCTGTGAAAGGCTTCTGGTTGGAGGGAATATGCTGGCTGGAACTTGAGAGGTGTGAGGGAGATGATAACCAGGCTTGGATGACTATTCCCTGAATGCCATCAAGTAGCTGAAGAAGGATCTGACACACTCAGAGAGAATAACCACCAATTCAAGGCAAAATGTGAAAGCCAGAGGGACTCTCTGACTACATTTAAGGAAACCCTAGTCTATACCCCAGAGGGCAGACAGTTGGGAGGACCAGGCTCACTTCAGTAAGTGAAGTGAAGCTTCAGGGAAAATTGAGTTCTCAGGCCCAATACATCTCCTGAGCCATGACCAGTGCCCTCATAGGACAAGAGTGGGACCCTGAGGCTTGAGATGGGGATATCTGGGCAGATGCAGTTAAACACCTTGAACTCACAGACTCACCTGCACCCACTGGGCCTGCAGAAGTCAACCATTCTCCCTTATTAGAGAAATATTGACTTGCCCTCTACTTGAAGATAATGCTGAGGCACTGAATGAAGCAGGTGCCTTATAAGACAATGCCTGCTCTTCTCAGAATCTATCTCAACCTCCCCTCCTAGAAACCAGAGCAAAACTTAGGGCCAAGTCACAGCACAACCTACCTGGAGACAGTCCAGGCTTGCAAAGAAAGGAGATAAATGGGGTGGCATCTATGGTTAAGTGGGTAAAGCGCCAGCCCCATGTACTGAGGGTGGCAGGTTTGAACCCGGCCCCAGCCAAACTGCAACAATAAATAGCTGGGCGTTGTGGCAGGTGCCTGTAGTCCCAGCTACTCGGGAGACTGAAGCAAGAGAATTGCCTAAGTCCAAGAGTTGGAAGTTGCTGTGAGCTGTGATGCCATAGCATTCTAACAAGGGCAACAAAGTAAGTCTCTGTCTCAAAAAAAAGAAAGGAGAGAAATGATACACAGAAGCTGAAGAACCTGGCTAATAGGTACTAGCTGACATTGGGGAAGTATGCATGGCATTGTATCCCAAGGACAACAGTTCAAGAGAGTGGAACAGGAATCTGGAGAGCTCCTTCAGGATTCAGAAATTAAAACCTGGTGAGGACCCTAAGAGATGTTACTAACACACAGTTAGGATGACTCTTAGAAACTTGAAGAAAACGACAGCCCACACTAAGTGGAGCAGAAATGCCAGAACTTCCATGGCAGATAGTGGAGGGCTCAGAGAAGTAGAGGGAAAATACTACCTAAGGCTGCAAAACTCATCAGCTGCTGCATTCCACCAGAGGGTGCAAAGGGTACCACCAACTTAGGAAGTCAATAAGAAATCCGCGGGTGAGAGTGGCACCTGCCATGTTGAAAAGCACAGTAGCAGAAAGGTAATAAATGAAGTCCTGGCCTGGGTTCTGCTCATAGTGGGTCCCCTGGGTTCAGAGACCCGTGCAGTGGTCCCTTCCCCAGTTCACAAATGCATAATTGGAAGGATATACTTTGTAGCTGTGGGATAAGAGCTATTGTACTAGGGAAGGCCAAATGGAAGCATCTGAAACAGCATACACCCCTGTGCCTCAATCAAAACTGTACATCAAAGCCAATTTTATGTGCATCCTAGGGGTGATGGTGGAAAGATCCTGAAGGGTTGTGTAACCTTTTTTCTCTGCCACACATTAGAAGAAGAAGCCACATATTAAATACACAAGCACTGGCTCGGCACCTGTAGCTCAGTGGCTAGGGCTCCAGCCACATACATGGGGTCTGGTGGGTTTGAACCTGGCCTGGGCCTGCCAAACAACAATGACAACTACAACAACAACCACACAAAATAGCCGGGCATTATGGTGAATGCCTGTATTCCCAGCCACTTGGGAGGTTGAGGCGAGAGAATCGCTTAAGCCCAAGAGTTTGAGGTTGCTGCGAGCTATGATGCCACGACACACTCCACCAAGGGCAACAAAGTGAGACTCTGCCTCAAAAATAAATAAATATGCAAACACTAATGACAGCTGATGAGCAAAACCAAAAAGGTCCGTGCATAATTTCTGCAATATCTCATACCACAGATAAGCAAGACAGTCTTCAAATAATTGGATTCAGGGGTTAATCCCACCTTATCTCCATTGAATTAAGCAGTCTGGGCCCTGTGGAGGCTGGATGGATTCTGGAGAAGGCTCACAGACATCTGTAAACACAACCAAGTAGTACCCTTGATTGCTCCTGTCATACTAGACATGCTGTCATTGGCAGAGAAGATTAATAAGGCCTCAGGTATGACAGGTGGCCACTGATTTGGTGAATGCTTTCTTTTCTATTCTGATTAGATAGAAAAGAGGATTAAAAACAGTTTACACTTACATGGGACTGACAATATTTATTGATGGTCTTGTCATAGGGCTATGTTAACTCTCTCACTCTGTGTCATAACATATTCCAAAGGAACCTGGACCATGTGGACATCCCACAGAATATTACACTGGATCACTTTATTGGTTACATCATAGTGACTGTGCAAGATGGGCAAAAGAAGATTAACATGTTGCCTTGATAAGACAAATGTATTCCACGAGGTGAGAGATAAACCCTACAAAGACTCAGGGGCTTGCCAAATTAGCAAAATTTTTAGAAATCCAGTGGTCCAGGACATGCCATGACAGCCTCTCCACAGAATGGGGCAAAGGACTGCATCTCACACCTTCTGCCATGAAGAAAAAAAGCATACCACCTGGTAGACCTTTTCACATTCTGGAGGCAGCATACTCCACACTTGGAAATACTGCTGTGACCCATACTCTAGGTGACATGTAAAGCTACCAGCTTCAGGGGTTGGGGGCTGCAGAATAGAAAAGGGCTCCATAGCAGGTCTGGGCTGTATGGTACAAGCAGTCCTGCCACATAGGCCGTGTGATCTGGCAGATTCTACATTACTGGAGGTGTCAGCAGTGGGGAAAGATGCCATGTGGAGCTTATGGGAAGCCTGAGTGGGAGGCCTTCGGGGTTCTGGAGCAAGGCCATGCCATTTGCAGTGGAGAAATTATATGCCTTCTGAGAAACAAATTTCTCTGCAGTACTGAGTCCTCATAGAGACAGAATGCTTGGCCATGGGGCACCAAGTGACCATGCCTCCAGAACCTCCCATTAGGAGCCGGGTCCTGCAAGACCCACCAAGTAATAAAGCCAAATGGAGCCGGCAGCCAGGACTGAGCCCAAGCAGGAGGAAGGAAGGTGCATGAGTAGCTAAGGCAGATCCCCATGTCTTCCACAACTGTTGTGCAAGTTAGTGCCTGTCCCTCAGCTAAGGGGACTTCTTACAACCAGCTGATGAAAGAGAAAAAAGCCTAAGGTCGGTTCACAGACAAGTTGTCTTGGTATGCATGGAAGAGAAAAAACGGCCAGTGGCTGTACTAGAGCCCCGCTTGAATGGTCCTGAGAGACATGATGGAGCTTCTGGTGGGTTGAGCTTTGGGCTGTGCACGTGAGCATCTATTTTGTATGGAAAAAGAAGTGGTTTAAAATTAGAAAAAAATGTGTATATATATATATATATATATAAATTATATAATATAAATGTATATATATATACACATTATTTTATAAATAAATGTATATATATATATAATTTTTTTCCACTTATGGGCAGTGGCGTATGGCTTGGCTGGTTGGTCAGAGGCCCAGAAGGAAAAAGATTGGAAGATCAGGACAAGAAAGGCTGGGATACAGAAATATAGGTGGACATACAGGAGCGGGGAAAAAACAAGGAGTGAAGATCTTTGTGTTGTGTATTTACACCCACCAGACATCATTAACCATGGACGTGGCACGGGGCAACCAGGCATACAGGATGAGTCACCCAGATGATGTCAGCCAGGTTCTCTAATCAGCCACCACAGTGCTAGCAGATGGGCACATGAATGAAGTGACAATAGCAGCAGAGAGAGAAGCTGGACATTACTGAACGTCCCACCTATCAGCAACAGAGACCAATGCTGAATCCCTTACATGACATCATCCCTCAAGAAGAACAACCAACCCCTTTGTAGCAAACTGACTACATTAGGCCCCTTTCACCCTGCAAAAAGTAGTGATCTATTTCGACTAGAATATTCTACATATGGGTTTCCCTTTTCTAAATGCAGGACCTTAGCCATCATTGCTGTCCAAGGGCTTACACAGTGTTTGATCTACTAGCATGGGACTCCAAGTAACACTGCATGAAACCCAAAGACATAATTGATAGCAAAGTAAAGGAGGTGCAAAAGTGGTCGTATGACCATGGAATCAACTGATGGCATTACGTACCACACCACCCAGAAGCTGATGGCCTGATGGAGCAATTTGCTGCAGCCACAGCTAAGACCCTAGCTTGTAAGTGATACCATGCAAGAACAGGGACCGTTGTCCAAAACACAATGTAATCCCTAAATTAATGACCACTTAGGTATTGTGCTCCTGAGAGGTGGAATACATGGATCTGTGTACACAGAGGTTAAAGTAAGAGTGGCCCAGCTTACCAGCAATCCCAGTGATCCACTTTTGGAATTTGTGTGCTTCCTGTTCCCTCAAGGCTCTGCAAGGTTAGAGGTCCTGGTTCTCCAAGGAGGAATACTGCTACCAGGGGACACAGCAAGAATCCCATTAAATGCTAAGCTATGATTGCCACCCGGGCACTTCAAGTTTGTCATGTCAAGGGACATGAAGAGGAGTCACTGACTTGGCAGGGACACGGCCCACCAAGATCATCAGGAGGAGGTAGAGTTGCTGGTGCACAGTGAGGGAAGATAGGGGTATGTTTGGCACCTGGGTGATCCACTTGGGCATCTGTTGGTACTCCTTATTCATCTTTGATAGCAAGTGGCCAGTGTGGGGGTTTGTATAGCAGCTGTAGCATGAGGAGGTCATGGGGACTAAAGGCTTCAGGATCCCTCAGGATGAGGTGAATTGCTGAGATCAACAGAAGTGCTGGGTTAGGGTGAGTGGACTCTGGAACGTATGACGGGGAAGGAGATGATGAATATCATTTATGGCCTTGAAATCAATGGCAGCAGCAGAGACTATTGTTTATCCCACTACTATGTCTTTCAAGTTTCCCCCAGAAAACAAGATGAATTAGAATTCTGAAAATGCTTATCCCAATGAAGTGAACAGCAAGTGGATCTGAGCAGAACCAAGGGTGGGCTACATGCTTCCTCCAGAGCCTTATCGCACCACTTCAGCCCTTTACATCTAGCCCCTGTTTCTAGAGTACCTGCCAATGAAGGCTCACACACATGTCCCTTGCTGACATTGGCCACTGTAGCAGGGATTTGCCTGTCCTAAGGCTACACCTCCTCCTAGGGGCCTGTCTATAGCTAATGACTGATGCAGAAATACCAAAGCTTGGCAGCCTCATATCAATTGGGACAACTCTGAAGGGCTGTCCCAGTACCAGAACTTCCAAGAGGACTGGCTGAGGCCTCTGTTGTGGTTGCATCACAACTCAACTTTTCCCTCTGCCCAATCCTCCTTCCCCACACCACCTCTCCCACAGGTGTTGTTTTCAAGAGCTCTCCCCAATAAATCTCCTGCACGCAAATTTCAGTCTCAGGGTCTCCTTCCAGGAAAATCTATCTAAAAAAAGAAGTCACAATAAGAAATATAGTTCATATAACCCACTATATACATATTTACATAACCCTCCCTATATATGTAATATGTATTATATAAGATGTTATACAGCAAATATAAGAGAATATAGAATGTCTTATATAATATATAATATAAAATGTTGTGTGTTACATATTATGTGTATATGTATCTAGGTGTAGAACATATATATAAATATATGTACATATTTGGAAAGAAAACTTCAGTAAATAATTACCTTTACGATGTGCAATGCAATCTGAGATTTCCTATTCTATTTTATTCCATTCCATAAAGAAAAGCACATACATATAGATGTACTATGTACTATAAAGCCATAACATAACACATGTATTATATAGTATGTCATATATAATATAGTATACATTACAGATCACATATTTTATTGAAATGACAGTTTTGTTAAACAACAATTCCACTTACTATGTGCAATATATTGTTATTTTCTATTTTTATTTATCCAACTTCATGAAAAAAGTGAAATGCTGGTTATGAGCCAGTAGGTGACCCATAGTTTGAAAGACACTAGACTAAATTAGCTCTGAAAGGGGGAGATAAGTCTCAACTCAGAGTATGCAACTTTAAGCTATGAGGAATTGAGACCCAAGAAGGAATGAGAGCAGTGAGGTTTTGTGGGAAAGGTGTCAGACTGTACTTAGGTATACATTGCATTACAGACTTAGCACAACTCCTCCACTGCAGGCTGAAGTCCCTAAAGCTTGCTTGGTTCTGAACGCCTGCGAGTTGGTGAAGCAGGTCTCTGCTCCTCACACTCAGCGTGATGTACACAGGCTCTCTCTGTTTGTCCACCCCACCCCACATGTGGCAGACACTAAATAAATATTTGCTAGATTGACTGGAGGAAAGGACTGGGGGCTGTTGGGATAAAGGGAGGGGCTCTGGGGTACAGAAGGGACAGACCTTTCACTGAATTCAGCAGGTGCTCAAAAAATGCTTGCTGGAAGATCAGAAGAAAAAATGGAAAACATTGGAGTTACAATTATAAAAAGGGGAAGGGGCTTGTCAGAATTCAGTAGATACTAAATGCTTGATGGAATGAAGGAAAAAGCAGCAAAGAACCTGCCTGAAGGGTTAGAGTGAAGAATTCTAAAAGAGGGTGGTTACCAATATCCAGCAGGGGCCTCATTAACGTTTGTTGACTTCAATGGAGCAAATTTAGCCAGGAAGATAGTGCCTTGGTGAGTGGACGTTGGTGAAGGAATTATAGCACATGCTCAATACATGCTTTATGGATTGATGGAGAAAAGAGCGGAGCAGCCTGCTGCAGGGATGAGAACAGAATACAGTAAGAGATTAATAAGAGCTTTCTGGATTAACTGGGAAAGAAAAGGGTAGCTAAGAAGATGGCTACTAAGTGGGGGGAAGGGGCCTACCCAGAATAAATGGAAAACAGTACACACTGTGAGCTTTTGGGAATATGAAAGGAAGGATGGAGACTGTTGAAGGGGGAATTAGGATTACAAGATGGGGAGAAGAAGAAACATTAAATACAGAGTTCTAAGTAGTATACAAAAAAGTGCTCATTAAATGATTATGGGGTTGAATGGAGGAAAGGGTATAGTGAGGCCAGCTGGTGGTTGGGATTAGAAGGAAGGGAAGCCGAAGGAGGGTTCTTCCTAGTATACAGTAGTGTTGAATAAATGCCTCCCATACTCCAACACATGCAAAGTATGCAATAAATACATGTAGAATAAATAAATGGTTCTGAATAGAGAGAAAGGCTGCTGGGTAATGGCCTCTGGGCAGGGGAATGGGTAACCTATGCAGTAAATAGCTGGTATTCAATAAATTTAGGCTGAAGTAGACCCCTGGAGAGACAGAGCACTCTTGAGGCAGGGACAGAAACTTCCAGAGACTTGGAAAGAGGAAGTTGTTCACCAGCTTCAGTAGACTAAAGGCCCTTTGGGGTATAGCTGTAAGGCTGGGAGAGGGAATCCTAGGGGTGCTGAAGGGTATGAAAAAAGGTAACCCTTATAAATTGGGTTCTTTATTTATCAAAGGAAAAGATCTTGGTCTTGTGATTGTGGAAGGTTCTCTTAGGGGTAATGAAGGGAAATGCACTCCCTACATACAACAGGCACTGCATGTATGCTCACTGGATCCACCTGAAGAAAGGGACTCTAGGGAGGGTATGTGAATACACAGAACACACAGAAGGCATGCCATAAATGATCATGGGAGCCATTGGCGAAAAAGGTCTTTAGGGGAAGGTAATTAGAATGGAGCACATGGTAGACAAGAAATAAATGCTCACTGGATTCATTAAAATACAAGGCCTTGGGGAGGGGTCCAGGGAGGGGCATACAATCACTTCATATTTATGCTCACTGGATCCTTGCAGGAAAAGTCCTTAGGAGAGATGAAATGAGGATGCAGATACTTGATCTACGTAAGCTTGACTCTTCATCTATGAGAGGGTAAGCTTTTGTGGAGAAGGCACAGAATCAGGTGCACAGTAGGTGCTCCATAAATACTCCAAGGAGTATTTAAAAGAAAATGTCTTTGGAAAGAGTGAAATGGTGCACATAGCAAGTGCTAGATATCTGAGCACTGGGTTAACTAGAGGCATAGGGCCTTTGTGGAGAGGTTTAAGATTGGGTCATGCAGAAAGTGCTCAATACATGCAGACTGAAGCCACCAGAGAAAAAGGCACTGAAGAAAAGGTTTGGGGTAGGGTATACAGCAGGCACCCAATACAAGCTTGCTGAAAATATTGGAGGAAAGTAACTTTAGAGAAGGCTAACACTGCAGGCAGTTGAAAATGCTAGATAAATTCATCAAAGGAAAAGTCTTGAAGAAGTAGCTTGAGGACAGGCGATACAGGAGGCACTTAATAAATGCTTTCTAGATCCACTGTAGGAAATCGTCTTTGAGGAGAGTCTGAAGATGAGTCACACACAGAAGGCTCAAAAAAAAAAAAAAAAAAAAAATGCTCACGAAATTCACTGGAGGAAAATGATTTGCTTGAGAAGGGGGTTGGGGATGCGAAGCAGATCAAGCACTTAATAAATGCTTCCTAGATCCTTTGGAGAAAAGGGTTCTCAGAGAGAGGGCCTGGAGCTGGGGCACACAGAAGGCATTCAGTCAAGGATCCATTCAATCACAGGATCCATTAAAGGCAAAGCTTTTGGCGAGAAGCTGGGGTAGAATACACAGCAGGCACTCAATCAATGTTTACTGAATAGTTTAAAAGGTCTTTGAGGAGGAAGGTGGGATGGGAGGCATAGCACAGACTGGACACATGCTCACAACAGCCATTAGAGAGAATGCCTTAGGGCAGGGGTTGAGGAGAACAGGACACACATCAGACTCTCAAAAAATGTGCACAAAATTCGTTGAAGCCAAAAGCCATGGGGAAGGGCTCTTGGATGAGGCATACAGGAGGTATTTGATAAGTGCTCACAAGATCCATTAGAGGACCAGGTTTTGGGGCGAGGGCTGGGGGGCTAGGCAGGATATTTTCAGATCACATAATATACTAAAGGCCTTTGGAGAGGGGTACTGGGGAAGAAGTACACACCAGGTGCCCATAACTGTTCCCTGTATTCATCGAGAAGGTTCGGTGGGGAGACAAGGGTAGGGCAAAACGTCCAGTATGATAATTTAGAGGAAAAGGATTTGGGTGAGAGAGCCAGGTGCCAGGAACACAAACAGCGCTCGATAATTGCTTGCTCGCCGCCAAAAGGTCTGGGGGCCCAGGCCCGCGGGGAGACGACTGTGGCAGTGGCTTACCAGTCGGTGTGCGGTTCGTCGATGACCAGCAGCACCCTGGCGACGGCGCCCCCGCGGCCTGCGCCCCCAGAGCCGCCGCCCACCTGCTCGCTGAAGGTGGCGGCCGCGGCTGCAGTGGTCTGCTTGACCGCGTTGGACAGCGACGAGAAGAAGCCACCGCCCCCTGAGGACCCGGGGCTAGGGGCAGCTGGAGAGGCCACGGGAGCGGCTGCAGAGGCCCTCTCGGCAGTGGCGGTCGCGGAACCCGACACGGCTCCGGGACTGGGGGCAGCGGGCGGCGGCGGGGGTGGCTGCGGGCGCTGCAGGTCTGTCATGTACCCATTCGGCAGATTGGCCATAAAGTTGCTGTCCGACAGGCGGCGCCGCAGGTAGTTCATGGCTGCGGCTTGGGGCAGAGGGTCCTAGGGGCAGTGTGGCCAGGAGCCGCGGGGGCGGACCGCGCGGGGCCCAGGAGCACAGCGGCGCTCTCACGCACAACACTACTTCTCCGCTGCCCGCCGCAGACTGAGGCAGCGCTGAGTCGCCGTCGCCGCAGAGCGGATGGTCGCACCCGTACCCCCCTATCTCGCGCCTCGCATGGTACAGTCCAGCCGAGCCGGCGGCGGCTGGGACGCGACCAAGGTGGCCAGGTAGGGGAGTTCGCGGAGAAACGGCGAGTGACGTCAGCGCGCCCTCAGTGCTGGGGCGGCGGTGGCGCGCGCCGGCAGGCGGGGGTGGAGGCACTGTCCGCGGTGCTGAAACTGGAAGTGCGCACGCGCCACACCACAAGTTGTTCCCCTCCCCCCTCTGATTTGGGATGCGCAATTTGGGGAGTGGGGGTGGCGTGTTTTTCCGAGGGTCCGGGTCGGTAATCAGGCAGGTCCGCCACCATTCTGCCTCATCCTGGTCCTCATACGCACTCGCACCCACACACGGTCCTCTGCAGATACTCCGCAGAAGGCATTTTGGGGCTGGGAGTGGGGGTGGAAACACACTCAGAGACAAGAAAGTAGAGAAGTAATCCCCTCACAGCGAGAAGTAGGGTCACATTCAGTGCCCCGTTGGAAAATCAGTTTCCTAGTCCACACAGGCTCAACTAGGCAGAAAGTGGGGGACTCATAGATAGTGTCAGACAAGCAGAGGGGGACACTTGGGCGGTATACACGCTCTTGCTCAAGTTGTGGGGGGATGGGTGAAGAAGGCCTGAAGGCACACAGGGAATGACACACATAGATACATATAGACACACACAAAAGTAAGGAAACAGACACGGGTCTAGGTGTATATACAGACATACAAGCCCAGGATAGCACACATGGGCATGCATACACTTATACACACACAGAAGCAACACACTGACACACAGAGACCCAGAGAAACTCACCTGAACATACACACCCAGACAAAACACATACTTGCAGGTGATCATGGAGAAACATAGATCTGCAATTCTAACATTTTAGAATTCACTGCAGTTCTAACCCTGAGGCATATCTATCCCACCAACAACCACCACAATGCACTTGGTTTATATGCCCCCATTCCTTTGTTCTGGACACAGCTAAACCCACAATAACCACCTGGTGTTATCGGTTCTCAAAGATGTCTCCCCCTCCATCTAAGAACTTTCCACAGAGAGAGGCAGGCCCATCCCAGGATGCATATACAGTAGGTGCCAAATAATGTTTACACATGAGTAAATGAGGTAGCTGAGGCAGAGGTGGGATGTGGAAGCCAGCCTGTCAAATCTATATGATCCTGACTACAATAAAAGCACAAATTCATAAATAACCATCTGTTGACTGATTGTAACTAATATTTAAATAAGCTGTTTACATGCACCATTTCATCCAACTTTCACAACAATGCTATGGGGTGGATAATATAATTTCCATTTTACACATGAGGGAATATGAGAACTCCAATTCATTCCTGAAAGATTATATTCACTTTACAATCCATACTTTTTTATTTTTTATTTTTTGAGACAGAGTCTCACTCTGTCGCCCTGGGGTTGAGTGCTGTGGCATCGTCATATCTCACAGCAACCTCAAACTCTTGGGCTCAAGGGACCCTCATGCCACCCATGTAGCTGGGACTACAGATGTCTGCCTCAATGCCCAGCTAATTTTTCGTCAGGGTCTCACGCTTTCTTAGGCTGCTTTTGAACTCAAGCAATCTGTCCATCTCAGCCTCCCAGAGTACTAGGATTACAGGCATGAGCCACCATGCCCTGCCTCATACTTTTTTTCCTTAAGAATATACCAGGAAAAGAGAACAGCCAATGCCAGTGTGGCTGTAACAAAGTGAGGGAGATTGTAGTAGGAGATGGGGTCAGATGTTAGCAGGGGCCAGATTGTGTAGGACCTTGGCTATAATGCATGATGATGGTGGACCAGGTGAGGTGGCATAAGATATGCAAGAAGTAGGCAGGTCTGAGATCTCTTTTGCCTGTGGGATTTTCAGGTGAATCATCCACTTATTTATTTGTTCATTCTTCATTCATGAAAGCATTAGCTGGTTTAAAGAGGGCAGTAATAGTGTGGGGGTCTGGAGTCATAGTACTGGGGTTCAAGTTGGGCCTCCACCATACCCTTGGGAAAGTGACTTAACTAACCCCTTTGAGATTTGGTTTCTGCATCTGTAAAAAGGGTATGCCACTGACTTACCTCTAAGGAGAGAGGTAGGGGAAGGGCAAGCTCTGTACATTTGCATATGCTGAAACTTCTGCCAAGAATGCCCTCTTCCTCTTTCAAGGGCTGTCTTTGGCCACTGTATCCAGGAAGCTCCCCATCCCCAGGTCTCAGATTCCATCCTCTCTTCCCCTAGGCTCCCATAGTCTCCAAGTTAAACACTTTCTAAACCCCTCCTCCAACCCAGCCATCTTCAGTCCCACCTCCTGGCCTTTGTTTTGGCCATTCCTTTCTCCTTCCTCCAGGATGCCCTCTCTGGCATTCCAAATCCCAGCATTCCCCAGATGGGAGCTCCTCACAAATGAGATATTTTCCAATATTTTGAAGTATGTGTTCCTTGGTTTTGTGCTCATTAATGGAAGCAAACAAGCTGCTTAGGGCATGGTACTGTCTTTTGGCAATCGGAGCAGCTACAGGTCTACAGACCTTTCTGGCTACTCTGAGCCTGAATTCATGTTTCTCAGGAATCTTTCTCCAGACTGTGCCTCTTCCTAGGTATCCCATTCCTAGGCTCCTAGTACTTGTGGCCCCAGCATCATTCCCTTTTTCAATGTGGCTCAATTTCCAGAAATGAAGGAGGTGTCTCAACTCCCCTAGGCAGAAATAAGACTCCTCCACACTGTATCCATCTTATTCAACAGGAATGGGTGTACAAAAGGGGCTCCAAGAATTATTTTGTTGTGAGTTGGCGAGGAATGACTCTCATGCACATACTCAGTACTGTATCCATGTCCACACACAAATACATGTCTATGCCACCTTAATATGCACAGATTGTTACAGCACACACATGGTTGTAACTTCACATACACTTTGCATACATTTAATACATCTTTAATTCTTTTTTTTTTTTTTTTTTTTTTCAGTTTTTTGCCAGGACCGGGTTTGAAGCCACCACCTCCAGTATATGGGGCCAGCACCCTAATCCTTTGAGCCACAGGCACCACTCCATCCTTAATTCTTGCATATCCCCATAGGTCTGCATATCACACACACACAAATTTGTATGTACCTCATAATGCACACACACAGCTGAACTTTCTTGTAAACACATACCTCTTGTATTCCTTACTTTGGCTCAGTCCTCCTAAGATGACCAAGTACCCATCAACTGACCCAAGACAAGTCAAATGAGTGCACCAGCAGACTCCAGGTCACAAACCTCCCACCTGAACCTTCCCACACAGAGGAACCTCTTCACCATAGCACAAAGTCTTGACCTCTGCTTCTGCCTTGTCATAATCCATGGTGCATCAAAAAAGCCCAATCTGCTACCTTTTGTGCCTGCTTCCTCTTTTGTAAAATAGGGATAATAATACTGACCCTCATAGGTTGGTCATGGATTAAATGAGTCCATGCTATAGAAAGCCTTAAGAAACTACCAGGAACACAGTTTTTTCTAACTATTAGCTATTACCAAAACTACAATTATTCTTATAATGCATCTCCTTACAAGGAGCTTGGCATTCAGTAAGTGGTTTGCATTTAGCAAATGCTAAGAGCACTGGTATCTGGGTTTGTCCCCTTCAGTGTGGAGACACATAACACTCTGATTCCTTTTCTTCCCTATCCCCCATTATGTCCAGCACTATTGTTAGTATAAAGTAGGCGTTAAGTGAATAGATGTTCAAAGGAAAGAAATAACTATTCTGAGTCTGTACCCTCGCTCAGATGTCCTCTCCTTCTACCAGCCCTCCTCCACTCCAGATGTCCAGACTTAGCTTTAGTGTACAGTAAACGCTAATAAGTGTTGAATGAACGAACAAGCGCTGGAGGAATATGTCTGGGTTTTTCTTGGGGGCTCCTATGGGCAGATGCTGTCTCTAGCTTGTTTTTGCCTAAGCCCCAGCTCTGGGTACATTATAGGCACTTCCTTACCCGCCCCCACCCCCCCACCCCCGCCTTGCGGATCTGTTTGTCACCAGTAATTGCGGCATTGGAGCCAGGCTGTTGGGAGTGGGTGGCTGCAGGTGCTTGCGCGGCAGGACTCCAACCCCAGCCACGCCTCTGCTGCCTTTCACGGTCAATTGACTGGGGATCCGTCAGCTGAGAGGCTTGAGGGGTGGGGGGTAAGGGTGGGGTGAGGGTGGGGTCATGGGGTGGGGTGGGAACCTAGGCAGCTTCAGGAGGCGGGGAGCCGGCAACAGGCACTCCGACCAATCAAAAAGTGCCTGCCAGGAGGAGTAGCCAATCAGGAAACTCGTAACGCGGAGCTCTGCAGAGGTACGTGCTAGGGCGGCCCCAAGGCACTAAGGGGAGTCAGGGGACCAGACACTGAGGTTACAGCAAAGGCAGCGAAGGGAGACTGAGGCTAGATGCTTCCACTCCTGCCAAATTGCACCCACAGTGGAAATACAGTTTTTCACACCAGCCGCTGCGACTTTGCCTGTGCTATGCTCTTGGCCCTAGCGGTTCTGAACCGGCGGGTCGCGACCCACAGGAACTGTATTAAAGGGCCGCGACGATAGGAAGGTTGAGAACCACTGCCCTAGAGGATAATATTGCCCCACGTCTGGGGAAAGGGGTACGTTGGTTTGCCTTCTTTTAAGGAATCTTAGAAGAGCTCCAAGAGGCTAGTTTATTGAGGTTTGGGAGGTCAGAAGGTCAGAGTGGAAGGGAGAAGTGTTAGAGCCTCTAGTTCTCAGGGTCTTTGCAGGCAGGCGTGTGTAGACATGGCCGTTTCTCCTCCACCACCAGCCTGTTCCCCTGCAGCTCTTCACACAGTGGCCGAGGTTTCCCCCAGAAAGTCACATTCTTCTCACCCTGACCTTCAACCACGGAAACGGTGGGCCTGGGGCATTGGGGAAATGGAGGGAAGAAACTCAGGAAAGGCAAAAATTCATTCTACATACTCTTGAGTGCCTGCTGTATGCTCAACACTACTTTTTAGTTGTGAGACATTGGGCAATTTATCTTCCCCGTGCCTCGTTTTCCCAAGGGTGTGGGATGGGGTGGGAACCTAGGCAGCTTCCTAGGGATTAACTGGGATATTACTGGGAATAATAGGAATAATATTAATACCCACCTCATGGGGATGAGTGAGGATAAATGAGTTAATTCAGGTAAAGTGTGCAGAGCAATGCCTGGCACACAGTAAGTTCTCGATAAATGCTGGGGATTGTTACTTGACACAAGCTGCCTTTTCTTACCTTCCAAACCCTTTATTTCTCTTTGCTCTATGCCCAGAAAAAATCCCAAAGGCCTTGTCCTGACATTAAAGGCTTTATTGTTGGGCCCAAATCCCTGCCCCATGCTAATATCAATATCAATCTCTCCCTCTCTCTCTCTCTCTCTCTCTTCCTCTCTCTCTCCTTTACTTTATCCAAACTCAGTCTCACGTCCAGAAAGGTCTTTGCCTGGGTTATTTCTCCCACTAGGCAAGCCCTTCATTCACTATCACCCCAATTCTCTCAATTAGTGCTTCCTCCAGTCTTTCACTCATTCAAGTCCTTTGTGCCTCCATTCAACACCTCTAACTCATCTTCAGGACCTATTCAGAACTCCAAATTCAGGATATCCCTTCCCAGATGGCAGGCCTTCCATGAGCTGGGAACAGTGCACTTAATCTGGTGGCTCAATGTACGTGGGAGGAAAGAAGGGATGAATATTTGAACCCCCTCTAACACCTGGGCTACTCTGTCACCGGGAAATGTTTGAGGTGGCCAATCACTTGTGTCCAGGACTCTGATCAAAGTCTTGATGCCAGGAATTCCTTTCCTGACCCCTACCTGCCCTAGGAGACCTGATCAGCTTCCTGGACCTAGGCTGAGGTGGCAGTCTCTTTCCTACACACCAGTCACTCTTCACCCTGCTAGGTCCCTTGGGTGGATTCATGGAATCTGGGTTTTGTATGTCTACAACTGTTGCTGAAAAGGCCTTAGAGTGCCCTGGGGCAGTGAGATGGCAAGTGAAAGAATGGAGTGGGAGCAAGTAACCACAGGAGTGAGTGAGTGCAGAAGCAAGTGAGTGAATGGAGGCTTGAGCGATTGAACAAGTCAAAGCATGGGCAACTGAGAGGTCAGAGTAAATGACACCTGAAGGACTAAATGTAAATGGGAGAATGGCTGACTGAGCGAGTGACTGAGGGGTACAGAGGCTATAAATTCTTCCCTAATAGCTTCTTTCTCATCTTTATTTTCTCCCCTCTTCCTGCAACTGGGAGATGGCACCTGGCAAGGCAGACATACTAGATGCAGTGGTGGAATCCCTGGTTGCCTAGGGTAGCTGACTCTCCCACTTTCAATGTCTTGACCCCCTCCCAGGCACACTATACCCCCTCACTCACGAGAACTTGGGGAGCAAGGCCGTGCAGAGGCGCTGGCGGGCACGAGTGGGGCTGGGTCCACATGGGGGCATGCACAGTCCCCAGGTACTCCACTCTGACCACGACCCTTTCACTGCAATGAGAGGTGGGGGAGTCACAGAGTCAGAATTGGAAGTCTCAGGGGGAAGGTGAGAGGGAGGCTGCAGGGATATGGGGTCCACAGCAGACTTGGAAAATCCTTGCCCCTGCATGGACTGCTGCACCCTCACAGCAAAGCCTGTGGGGTACTCACAGAGGCAGCCCTGGATGCTGTAGCAGTGCCGGATATCCTGGTATTGGCCAGCACACCGCTGTCCATTATACTTGCGGCCCCTGCAGGTCCTTGTGCGTGACTGCTGGCCCGGGATTTCATTACAGCTGATGGACTTTATGTTCAGACGGAAGCAGGTGCTCCACTCTCCCCAGGCCTCCCACTCTCCATCCACTGGAGAGACAAGGAACCAGGGGCTCAGACCAAGGCTGGGAAGCAGCAAGGGGATCATAGGAAGGAATGAGGGCTACAGGAGGGCATGGGGCCAATCAGATGTGGGGATGGGGGCGCAGTGGTGGAACAAAGGCATCAGGGCCAGGAAAGGAGGAATTAGGGACAGGAACAAGGCCTCAGCAGGAGGAACTGGGCAGCAGGGATGGGTAGGGGGGCTCAGACATGGAAATAGTGCCTTCTAAGGTGCTGACCAGGGCAGGGGACAGCTGTGTTGCAGATGTGAGTCCGGGTGGTGTCGCCAGAGCAGAAGGGGCCCCCATGCTGAGGTTTGGGGTTATCACATATCCGTTTTTCGAGGGTCTGGCCCAGGCCACAGGTCACAGGGCAGGGGCTCACAGAGCCCCAGGGCCCCCAACCCCCAGCCACTGTTGGAGAAAGAAATGGAGTGAGGAGAATGGCCACCTTAATCCCTCCCCTCAGCCGCTAGACCCTTGAGGTAGACTGTCCTAGATGAAGGGCTTCATGTTCACATGGTGTAGAAACTCTGCCCCCTGAAATAGAGCATCTGTGCCTGAATCAAGAACCCCAGGGACAGAGTGTCAGAGGCTTAACGCCTACGTACCTGGGCAGGGTGGGAGGCCAGTGCAACCCCTCTGCTCATAGGCTGGCCCTGGGCAGGGCTTCCCAGGAGGCTGCTGGGAGGGCTCAGGTGCAGAACACATGCGGCTTCGTGTTTCCATAGGTGCGTGGGGTCCACCGTGGCAGGAACCTGAGCAAGGACTCCAGGGGCCCCAGGCAGCCCAGGCTCCATGTGCTGCGGTAGGTTGGGAGGGAGGATGCAAGTGTGGTCATATGTGCTGAAGTCACCTCACCCTGGGATTTCCCTGCTGTAATCCTACAGACCCACCCTGGGTGCCCCCACTGGTGTCCTGCAGCTGTCCTCACTCACTAGGGCAGACCTGCTTCATGTCACAGGCCTCTGACTCCTGTGCCTCTCCTGGGCAGCTGCCCCCACACTTGGGGGCAGGGTGATCACATGCTCGCTGGCGGGTCCGAGTCCCTTTGGAGCAGGTGACAGAGCAAGGCTTCCAGGGTCCCCAGTCAGACCAGCCACCCATCTCTGTGGGAGAGAAGAGAGGGGGCTGGAGGTGGGGTGCCATTCAGGACTCCTTGCTTCCTTGCATGCCCCACATCAGCTAATCCTGTCCTCATATATTCTGCCACCACACTTGACCCACTATCACTGCTTCCCTGAACGACCACAGCAGACTTTACACTGGTCGCTCACCATACACACTCTGTCTTACCAACCCACACCAGATCACATTTCTTTCCTGCCCACAGTCCAGATCACTCAGACTAAAAGCCAGTGTCCTCACCATGATCCCCAAGGATCAGGGCCCCCTCACCTTTCTGACCTCACCTCCCACCACTCCTTCCATCCTCATAAACGTCATGTATAGACCTGACCTCAATGCCCTGCACTGATTGTTCCCAGTGCTGGTTAGCAGGGAATGCTTGCCTGCCTGCCTGGTCCTCCTTACCAGGACAGCATAGCTGGTCCTCACAGGCCTGTAGCTGCCACTCAAGGGTCCCAGGCACTGCCTTCTCAGAGCACTTCCCTTCCCGGCCCATGCAGCGCCTATGCCGCAGTTGGGAGCCCTCAGAGCATGTCACTGAGCAGGGGGCCCATGCTGACCAAGATGACCATCCTATGGATCTATAAAGAAGAGCATATGTCCCATCCTGATGCAAGTTGTCAAGGATGGCATTCTGGACTCCAGAGTGTAAGTATGCATACAAGGGGGGAAATGTGTATGGGATGAATTAGTGAATGCCAACATTTTAGGGATTTGGGGAATGGAATGGGAAGAGGTAGGCATACAGTAAGTGCTTGATAAAAATCATTTACCATCATGATCATGGACCTAGAGTTAGAAGACCCTCAAGGACAATAGCAGGCACACAGTAAGCCCCAGTAAGGACTTGGGGACTGGAGCTGCTGTCAGAAACTCAGTGGGTCACCACCCTGCACAGTAGCAGGCAAATAGGAAGTGCTTAATAAACAGGAGCCATCATCCCAGCAAGCTCAGAGGCCTTCTCAGAAATCCCCCAGATCTATCTCCAACCCCCTCATAGCACTGGGTATACTCAATGAATGGGAAGTATCATCACCACATTTAGGGGCCTGGAGCTGCCCTCAGAATTCCCCAAACTCTTCCACCCCCACAATGTGTCCACATACAGTTGGCATGCAGTAAACATGAGCTGTCATCACAATTAGGAGACTAGAGTTACCTTCAGAAACACTTGAGCTGCAGCCTACCTGCAACGCTTCCAGGCAGTGGTCAATATATGGGAGCTATGGCAGTGGTTCTCAATTGGGTGATTTTGCTCCCGGAGGGACATTTGGCAATGCCTGGAGACATTTTTGGTTGTTACAACTGAGAGGGGAGTTGCTACTGGCATCTAGTGGAAGGCCAGGAATGTTACAAAACATCCATCCCACAATGCACAGGTCAGCACTCTCCTTCCCCAACAAAGAATGTTCCAGCCCTAAATATTAATCAATAGTGTCAAGGGTGAGAAACCCTGACCTCGTCATCATAATCAGGGGCTCAGGGATGCCCTTAGAAATCCCAGAGAAGGAAAGTACCCAGTCCTAGGTCATCCCACAGGCAGTCATTTTTGCCTCCCCTGAGCCAGGTTCCCCCTAACCTGCATGTCTGACAGAGCTTGCTGCCATCTTCCTGGAAGGCAAAAGCAGTGTTGAGACAGCAGTCTTCCACACTGACACTTCCCAGGAGGCCCTTGCACTTGTGGGAGGATTCCTCATGCTGAGTGAAGCAGAGCACAGGATCTGAGCCTGTAACAGGGCCCGGGATGGGCCAGCAGAGCACGGTCAGGGATGTAGTGGGCCTGAGCACCCCTGGAGACCATATGGGCCCTCACTGACTCACCTGTGGCTGGCAGGGTGAGCAGCAGCAGCAGCAGCAGCCACCAAGGGGCCTGTGTGCAGGAGGTCATGCTGAGCACTGCCCCCTGCCCCTGTGCTGAGGGGAAGGCTGGCTTTATCTTGGCTGACCTGCTCCTGGAGTCAGCAGGGAAAGAGGAAGTGGGAGGGTGAAGGGTGGGGGAGAGGAGAGGGTGCCCAGCAGCCCTCTTCTGTTGTGACCTCTTCCTTGTCCCCTCTGCCACCTCCTCTACTCTCCCTCCTGATTTCCTGTTTCACCCTCAATCCTGTTTTGTCACTGATCTTGTTTTGTTTGTCACCATATCCCCATACTTCATGCTCCACCCAGCAATCTTTCAGCATTCAATCAACACTGTTGGGCAAATTTTCAATGAGGGGAAACAGCATAGGAGTTTGGAGCAACTTGCTAGTTGTGTGACCTTGGGCAAGTTGCTTACACCTCTGAGACTGTTTCACTACCTGTAAAATGCATAATCTCTACCACAGTGATGAGATGAACCACAGTCATGAGGCTGTTGAACAAGAGTGAAATGAAATACCAGTCATGGTGGCTCACGCCTGTAATCCCAGCACTCTGGGAGGCTGAGGTGGGTGGAATGCCTGAATTCACAGGTTCGAGACCAGCCTGAGCCAGAGAAAGACCTCCATCTCTAAAAATAGCCAGGTGATGTTGCAGGTGCCTGTAGTCTCAGCTACTTGGGAGGCTGTGGCAAGAGAATCGTTTGAGCCCAAGAGTTAGAGGTTGCTGTGAGCTTGACGCCACAGCACTCTACCAAGGGTGACAAAATGAGACTCTGTCTCAAAAAAAAAAAAGTGAAATGAATGTGTTGGGGGCCGAAACCCTTCCTCCTCCTCCTAGATCAAAAGGCCTACCTGGCTCCACCCCAAGAGTTTGACTGGAAAGACCCTAGCCCACCAGGACTTTCCAGCAAGCTGTGGAATCTTCCTCCCTCTACACCCAGTATAAAAACAAGCCTCCAATGGTGGCATCCTCAGTGCAGATGCTATCCTTGTTGAGGCAGGTCTCTGACCCCTTTCATTAAACTTGGCCAGAGCCTCTCCCGGTCTCGTCTCCGGTACACCACCAAACCCCTTTCAGTATGCTGTGTCTTTCCTCATGAGATATAGAGGGGGCATCGAGGTAATTGCTACATCCACCACCCCGACTTAACCTCCACCCTTCTCTTTCCTGAAAGTGGGGTTCCCTGCGGTCAGCATTGGGGGGGGGGGGGTTAGCAAAAGGGAAGTGAGAAAGGGAAGTGAGAGGAGCCCGGGTGCAGTTAGGCGGGAACCAGCTTGGCCACGTTCCATAGAGAACCCCTCCTGGAGCCTGTTTCCTCCTCTCTAAAATGTGCACCTACAACAAAGGTAGGGTTTCTTACAAAGAATGGGATTTGCCTTTTTAAAAGTCCTTAGAACAGAGCCCAGCACATAGTAGGTGCTCTGTTTATTAAATACATTTATTTGACATTTATTGAGCACTTACTGGATGCCAGATGTGGCTCTCAGCATTAGTGAACAGGACAATTGTAGCCTTCAAGGGACTTAACAATCTAGAAGAGGAGACAATGTCACACCCTCCCTCCCCTGCCCCCGGAAGTCTTCCCAAGCTACCTTTCTTGTATAGCATCCCTGTCACTTTCTAGCCCAGTGGCTCACAAACTTAATAAACCCTAACAAAACTCTAGAGCCCACTTTAAAAACAGGAATGTTTTCAATTAACATAAAGGAACCTAAGAAAGACAGGAAGGCAGCAGTACCCGTAGCTCAGTGGGTAGAACACTGGCCACGTACACCAAGGCAGGAGAGGTTTCGAGCCCGGCTCGGGCCAGCAAAGCAACAACTGCAACAAAAAAATAGCCGGGCGCTGTGGCGGGTGCCTGTAGTCCCAGCTACTCGGGAGGCCGAGGCATAGAATCACTTAAGTCCAAGAGTTAGAGGTTGCTGTGAGCTGTGACGTCAAAGCACTCTACCAAAGTTGACAAAGTGAGACCGTTTCAAAAAAAAAAAAAAAAAAAAAAAAAAAAAGGAAACAAATGCACCAAATTGCCTAAAATTATTAATGTATAAAATACGAACGGTTAAATTAAAAAAGAAAAAAAAAATTGGGAATGGTTTAAAACATTTATAATAATGCCAATTAAGTGTGGATATCATCTCAGAGTCTTCCAGGTGGGTTCAAACCTATTTGTCATTTTCTTTAGATTTTAGACTTA
>CAUYPK010073794.1:0-23643 GCA_963574355.1 Loris lydekkerianus
CAGCACTTTCAAAATGCCTTTTTTTTTTTTTTTTTTTTTTTTTGCTGGGGCAGGGTTTGAACCCACCACCTCCAGTATATGGGGCCAGTGCCCTACTCCTTTGAGCCACAGGCACCACCCTCAAAATTCTTCTCAAGGTGTTTCCCACTGTTACACCTCTGGAAGGGGTTCCTGGGCAAGGTTCTTTTAGGAAACTAAAAGATCTACTCTTTTCTTCGTCATTGAAGGCCAAGAGAAAAGTCAGCTGCATAAAACTCTGATAATTTAGGCTTTCTCCTTGCCACTTCTCTTTCATACAACCATAAGGGCATTGAACATTCATCTTCAGGATTCTAGGTAAAAGTTAGCATTGGGTTCTGTGACCCCAGATCTCCACAAGAGGCATGTCAATCCTCCCAAGCGTTATTTCATCCTCTTATGGCAGCACCGGGAAGGCAATTGAGATATTGCAGTTCAGACAGCAACAAACTATTCAGAAATATACTAATATTTGCTTTTTCACTGAGACAAAATCTACTTAATGGTCCTGTTTAAATAACCAGTCAATTAATTGCTACTGGACTATGAGATAAGGGACTTATGAAAATCTCTATATGTCTGCACAATGCTTCCATTACTGAAAACACTTTTTCTGTGGAAAAATGAAATGACAACTGAATTAAATAGCATACTTGTCTACTTAGTTCCTTTATATTCTGGTGCAAATTCCTTATCTCATGGTGAGCTGGCAGAGTATTGCTAATATTGCATAGACCTATTATGTGGCATCATACCCTTTCCTGCCTAGGAGATGAAAAATTAACTTAAACATATTTGACTTCTTAAAAAACCCTGAAGGAATTACTTTTTCGTGCTATCTCTGGTTTTTTCTTCTAGCTATAGGAAGTATTGATCAATAATAATTTTTATCTTCCCTTTGCTAGTCTTGTTGGCACTGTTGTTATATGACAATTATCTATCATCCTCACCTTTGAAGTCATGGCCAATGCATTAAAGTGTAAGAATACACAACAATATGGCTTATCTCATATTCATATCAGGACAGTGAAGTCTTCACAATTACACTGAGCAAACTCTTAGAAATGAAGAGTAGAATTAAGCAATATTGGAGGTGTGTTGCGAGGAATAATTATTAATTATTTGAAATACAAATTTAAAAATATATGAAATATAAGCTCAAAATTTGTATCAACAGATTCAACACACACAAAATTACTATGTCAAAAATGCTTACAAATTTCCCAATGTTTCATATCAGTTTCTGTGCTAACTCTTGTGTTCAGTAATAAGTAGCTTATGAAGTTCAATGAGTTTATGAGCTGTAATACTTGAGTATAATTATGCCAAACCATGTCTGTATATTAATATTCAATGCAGGGCCCCACATTATCTCCTACTGTATAGAATATCTCAAATATCAATGTTTGTGTCCAAGTGAAGTGACTTATATCTTTTTAAATTTAGATTTCATGATTCTAATTTGAACCTTCTTTAACATTTCATTTTCCTAATAGCAGTAATATCACTGTTATTTTAATAATTACTGTTATATTGCTATTACCTCATGAAATGTTATTAATTCAATTATATATGGAAGTTTAATTTCTATATCTATTACTGCCAACTTGCTATCTTTTGACTATCTTTTCCATTTTCTATAGTAATTCCTTACTTTACAGAAAAATAAATTTCTTTTATAAACCTTATTCAACTATATACGCAATGCTATATTTCTGGATTGTAGAGTAAATCTTCTGTTTTTAAAAGTTAATTTACCAAAATGTGTTCCAATGTAAAAAGCAGAGATTTGCAGCTACTCTTAATATTCTGTAATAAAGTTTCTTTCCCATTAGTCAAAGTCTTTCAGAAATTTGCATGATCTTCAGTGTTAAAATAACTGGGTGACACTAATGATGGCAAGTCATTTGATTCTATGTGAAAGACCTGAGATTTAGGCACAGCACTATCAGAATATTTAAAATGTAATTCATCTTTAATAACATTAATGAGTATTTAAAATCATGCTGCTCTTTTATGGTATTTTTCATACTACCATCAAGGATCTTTTGGGTTATTATTTTTTGCTTCACTCTCTAGTTCTGCAGCTAAGGAGCATTAGATTTCATTTCTTTGTTGCATTTAAAGTAATGAGGATATATCAGTAGCACTAAGGAAGCTATTCTAGATCTGATTAAATCCTTACAGATTCCCAGCCAGCTTTCCTTTATGTTTGTAGCTACTATCTCTGCCCACTTAATCCTCCTATGCTATCTAATTTTAAAGTGTGATTGTCACTCTGAGGTATCTTACATTTCATTCCTAAAGGCCTATGGTCAGTTCCATTATAAAATGAATATACACAAATGATGTTGCCTTTGTAGTCCAAGTGACATATGATTTAGGTAATAACAAATAATTATAATTAAACTTTCCTATTGCTAGTAATACATAGCCTAAAAAACAAGTCCTAATTAATGATAAAAGTATTTCTTAATTAATGTTTGAGGTCACTTTCCAATAATGTTTCTTAAAATTTTGCAATTCAATAATATTTCTCTGCCACTCAACTAATGTGAGAAAGCTAGCTATTTCTTAATATAAAGTGAAAACCATATTGAATTAGGTTTAAAATCAAGTATTTAAGTATTTGCATTTACATTTGAGAATTTGCATATGATTTGGAACTATTTGCAATCATTCATTCAATTATTCATTTGTTTCCTAAATAAACAAACAAGTAAATTTTTGGATTGCCTGTGGTTAATCTTAGGAAATAATATGGGTAAGCAGTTAACAGTAGAAGATGTTTAATACTACAACAAGTGTGCCCGTTTTCTTTGCATGTTCTGCTTCTCAGATTTGAATAATTTCTATGTTTTAGACTTAGTGGATGTTCCTTAATTCCATCACACAATATGATAGCACATGTGGTGAACATAAGATGGAGCTGGTGAGTCAGAGCCTACACCACACAGGTCTGGTAGGTTAGGTCCTTCATGACCTTTACCTCCCACCTCCCATTCTTGTTTTGTGAATTCAGCTTTAACCTAAAGGTGTACGTTTCATTAGTTTAAGGCAATTGATTTAAGAGATTAACTTTTGAATTGAAATGTTACATGGGTCATGGGTTATGTCAGTTATTGTTTATTATGGGTCAGGGGTTATGGTAATTACTGCTATTTCTGATAAGTGTTAATTACTGTTGTTTGAGGTAAGGATTAGTACGTAACCTTTATGTATAAAATTATGCTTTTGGAAATAGAAGAACAGAACAGAATTGCGACTACTCTTGCTGTTTTCCAAAATCGCTGGCCTTCTGCTAATAAAGCTGGTTGAACCTAAATTCCTGTCTCTGAATTTAGCTGGACAGTAACCGGTGGCCAGACATTCTTCACCTGGTAACAAAGGTAGAAGTAGAAAGGAGCCAGAGTTTAAATTCTTCCTGCTAAGAACTAGCCCCTAGACACGGAACCTACATTTTCTCATTAAATATTTTAACGTAGGACTTTGGATCTTGAGGGAGTGAAATAAGAACAGTAAAATTGTTCATTCCTGCAGTGCCACGGAGGGTCCACTCTTAGAGGTCCCAGCAACTGCATCCCAGGGGGTTCCACCAGGTGTGCTAGGCTGTCACCCTCACTCCCACCCTACCCCTCCTCCTGCCAATTTTGAGGTGGTTTTTCAAAGTTTAAATGGATTCTACAACCTCTTCTGTTGACACAACGAAATAAGAATTAGTAGCACCTAGAACAAAGAAAAAAAAAAATCTTCCGCAAAGTTTTTGAGGTAAGCAATCCAGAAATGCAATGGTGGCTATAATCCATTATAATAAATCCTCTGAAGACTTCATGCCTTCCAGTTTTTTGTTGTATAATCCTAAATGTGTAAGTCTGACTGCATGGTCCAAGTAGGAGCTCCATTTTTCATGTAGTAAAAACAGGAAGAAAGAAAGAAGGGGGAAAGTATCTTAAGGGCTCTCTGTCTCAAAAAAGGCTTCCAGGAAATGCCGTGTTTCCTCACATTCCAGAACCATATATTTTTCTGTATTGGATCACAACTTAATTGCATGAAAAGCAACAGAGGTACAGTGGTGTAAGCAGGTTTTATTAAAAGCTAAGTGAGTTCTCATTTGGCCTCCCAGGTACACACATGTCCTCCTTTTCCCACACATAAAGAACATTCTTCTTGCCCAAGAAAGACAAAGAACAACTTTATTCAACTCCTTCTGTAATGTGCAATTCTCTCCACTATGTAGGTTTTAGAATACTGTGGTAAGGTGATTTATAAATAAAACATTTGTTACTTAAACACCCACGCTCTTTAAAATAATGCACATAGAGCACAGGAACAGAATGAAAGCAATTCAGAAAAACAAAGAACTTCAAATTAGGGCAAAAGACACACTCAAAATACTCAGAAGTTTCATATCAGCACTAATTATTAATTCTTGCTTGGAAAGAAGGCAGACTTTGTTTTCTGTTAGTAAATTGGAGAAGGGGCTTCAAGGAGGGTGGTAGGAAAGCCTGGCCTGCTGAACAAGGAAGTCTACAGGGCCCATAGAAACATTCACCACTCAGCAACTTTTGCTAAAAAGGGGGTGGGGGAGGGAATGTGGTTATAAGGTAACCTAGGTAACCAATGACCAATGGAAAAGGGCTACAATCAATGACTAACAGAAAGGGGCAACAATGGCAAGGGGGCACAGAGACCTATAAAAGAGTTACAACCAATTTCAAACCTAGAGAAAGAAGGTATTTATATGTTTGCCTTTCTGGCTCAGTCTCTCTCACCTGTTCTCATTCATGAGAGGGACCTACTTCCAATTCTCTTTGGAAGTGCTCTAAGCTTTCTCTTTGTTCTTAAATAAAATTTCTCTTTGTTAAAGCTCATGTATGTTACTTTTATTTTCTGTTTCATGCTGCCTGTGCTGCTCCAGTTTTACTTTTGATTTCTACCCACTTCCTTCTACAATTGCTGCCCAGCCTCAGTTGAACTTTCCACTTCAGCCTACTAATCAAACCAAGTCCACCTGGGTCAGGGAACCAGGACTCCAGACCCAGTTAGCCTATCTGACATCTCAGGGTAGTTATTCATGAGGAAGAATTCTCTTTCTTATTGCTCCCAGGGTCATTGACTTGGTTTGCACAGAGTTTCCTCCTGGCCTCTTATCTTCCATTGCCCTTTCTGAATTGAACATTATGGAATATTGTCCTTCAACTTCTTCATATGATGTAAATATGTAAGGCTGGGGATTCCTAGAGTTGAAAACATCAGAAGGTTGTAGTATCTTTGGGAATAAAATTGTTTTCAAATTTAGTAATCTGATTAATTGCTTCTGTTCAGTTCCACTTATAGAAAATCACAGTGAAAGATCTTGCTCTTTTTAAGTTTGTGCTCAAAAGACTAATATTTTTGCTTTATGATATCAGTATTAATATTCTCTTCATCCTTCTCTCTCAATGTAATATTACATAGGGTGAGTCCATCTAAAAAATTGGTTATATTTGAAGGCATAAGCCTTGTCCAGTTTCTGCCAACAGCCTTCTTGTCTTTTACGTTAAGGCCTCAGAGTTAACACCCATTAAGACGGCCATTTTAATCCCCTGCTACTTTTCACTGCATCAATTTGAGGTTTTGAGGTACTGATGCATTTAGCTCATTCTATCCTACAAGACACTAAGTTTCAAAACCTTAGTCAAATCATATGGTATGTGGAGTGAGCGCCATAGTAAATCTGTGTTCCCTTGTCTCTGCTTAAAAATCAGGATTATTGATCTAATTTTCTTTCTAATAGGAGATAACTGCAAGCTTCAAGAAAAAAAAGTTCCACAATTATAGGCAGATTCTTTCTTATCTCCCCTATTGCTACAACGTGGGGCAGGCATAATTAAGTCGTTAACTTTCTAACTTTTAATACCTGAAATCTCACAATTTACCTTCTTTCTCTTTCAACTTAATGCTAGATAATTGGGTTCTCTTGCTTTCAGCATACTACTTGCAGGGTTACCATATTCAATATCAATTAAGATTAGATTTGGTGGTTTAAAAAAGATAAAAGATTATATCTCACATAAAATGATGGAGGTATGCAATCGAGTGCTGATATAAATTGGTCCATTCAAGTTTGAAAATATTCTTTACTTTCTTTGCAAGCTATTTATTTTCCTTTCTACCTTTTCTGGTTAAGTTCATTATACCTCCTGTTAACTTACACCTCTTGCTTTTTATATTATAATTTGGGTTAACAAGGACTTTGAAGTAAAAAAATGTTTATAATGCAATATATCATCTTTAGAAGCTCATAATAACAAATGCTATTTTCATTTAAATTATATATATAAAAATGTGTTGATTGGCACTTTAGAGAATAAGCTTCCATTTTCTGGTAAATTCAGTTTTAAATAATGCCAAATAAATTCTATAGCACAAAACATTTTCTAACAAATGTCAATATTGAGCGGTTCCTGTGACGCAAAAGAGTAAGGGTGCCAGCCCCATATACCAGAGGTGGTAGATTTGAACCCAGCCCCAACCAAAAACTGCAAAAATAAATAAATAAATAAATAAATAATTTAAAATGTCAATATGATTTCAACCTTCCTCTGTCTAAAATTCCTTAGGGCCTTCTTAATAAATTTAACATAAAAAATTAGTTCATTATGATGCCACTTGAGCCCCTACATGATCTTACTCTGGTCTCTTTCCTCAGTATCTTTAATTATCATATTCTTTACTCCAGATCATCCACTTTGAGTTGTCTTAATTTCTCAGGCATGTCAAGCTCATCCTCACCTTAGAGAATTTTCTCTTTCTTCTCTTGTCCTGAAACACTCTTTCTCAAGATCCTTAGGTTCTAATGATCATTCTTTCGAGTGTTGCCAGCTCCCTTCTTATCTAAGACAATTTATGTGACAGTGGATTACTGTCCACTGTCAACTGTCCACTGTCCACATAAGTGGATTGTTTTTTTTTACTTCACAGAAACACTTTAAAAGGATGGACTTCTTGTAAATTTACTTGCATTTCATCTACTAGAAGGGAAACTCAATGAGCAGACACTTAGTGTTTCCTTAGTGCTTTGTTCAGTGACTGTCACATAGTGGACAGTTAATTAAATATATATAAAGTAAATAAACTAATTTCATTGCTGTGTAGATTTACTTGTTTTGAAACTAAGTCAAGAAACTTTCTTCCACAGCATTTCCCATACTTAAATTGCTACCATCTAGTCCTTCAGAGTTCTACACTCTTTTACCTTGACCTAACTTAATTCATTTATGTAATCACTTAATCACTTACACTAGGAAGCTACCCAATTAGGTGTTCTTTATCACAGTACCTAATTGCATCCTAAACTCTCTGTAGTTGTTAATTATCAATAATAGCAAAATAGTCGATGATAATTGGCCTCTACTTATTTGGAAATGTTATTCATGGAGGCTGCAATTCAAGGCTGACTTATTGAAGAGAGTACAAGGAAATACTGGTCATTACTTTTATCTATTTGTATAATGCATGTGTTTATTTCCTGTCTTAATTCTGTCAGTATGTTGGACAATATTTATCTTCCTTAAGACAGCATTCTTTTTCTTCTGAGGTTATAAATATGACTTTTAAGGAATTGTACCATTATTTTTAATGTTGTTTGTTAGAACTAGAGTTTTCCTATCTTCTCATAATGATAAATTTCCATCTATTTTATTCATTCTAAAATTTATGAACAAGCTATAGCAAATAAAATAAGCAGAAAAGCCTAGCACAAAGATAATTAAAAAAAAAAAAAAGTAGACTGAGGACAAACAGCTAATTCTGTTGCTGATTTTAAAAATATTGTTCATATATAGTGATCTACTGTCTTTCTATCATAGGAGAAACTAAAATGAGGTTGGCAATATCATCAAGTTAGTAGTGGCACAGATAATGAATGGCAATGAATCAATGAGTGGTTTAAAATATATGTTAACTGTAAAGAAGAATGTTTATAAACAGGAAAATGCATTGTATTAAAACTGGAAAAAGATTCATTTTAAAAATGGATTTGTTATGCCTTTTTTTTTGATATTCCTCTCTGTAAAAAGAAGAAATATTGTATTCACATTAAACATTAATTAAACATGAAATAAGAAATAAAGAAAAATCTTCATTGAAATCAGAGGGTAGAGATTTGGGTAGTATACAAGAAGTTAGACTTGCTATTGGTTTATATTTTTCCTGAATAATTATGACTCTTCCAAGTACTACATATGTAGGATACAAGTAGCAATGTTTATATGAGAAGATTCCTTTTTATAACCTTTGTTTATTAGAACACTACAATTTAATGAGAACATTAGTATGTATGTGTTTTGTGTGATTCACAATGAAGACAATGCTAGATAATTTGCTATAGACAGTTTTGAGCTTGTGAAAAATTATATAAAACACATATAAAATTTAGAATTATTGAAGGTTAGAGCAAGATGGTGGCCGAGTAATAGCTTCCTTACAACTGGGCACTGTTAGTCTAGGGAGACAAAACTCCAGGCATCTCTGGCTGGTGGGATCTGCCTATAATCATCCCTTTGAGGACACAGGGAGTTAGCTAGAGACTTCTGGACCCCAAGAGAAGGACAAAAGCAGTGGAAAACCAGCAAGTGGTTGCATGTGTTTATTCAATCTAATCCCACCCGCAGCTGTAAGTACAGCAGCAGTGAGACAACAAACTGGAACGGCCTTCCTTATGAGCTGTTTTGGTTTTTTTGAACTTGACACTCAGTTGAACTGCCTTGGGAGAGCTTGGGCATGAGTGCGGAGAACTTTGGGCGTTGTCTAGGGCCCCAGACTGAGCTGCTGAGCCTAATGGAGCTAATAGTGTTTGGCTGTGGGCCACAGGGAGCCATTGTGAGAGAACTGCCCCAGCAACCTCTGCCCTCAGGGTCACAGAGCAAGGATCAGGTGGGAGCTAGTAATCTAGTAACTGAGCAGCCTAAAGGTGGGGACTGAGCTGCCTTACAGCCTTAACGCTTGGGGTCAGAGTGAGACTGGCTTTGGCACACTGAGTAAGTGGATAGCCACTTCAGCAGTGATCCCAGTGACAAGTGCTTTCCTGGGAAAGCTTCTATTTAGTAAAGTTTAGAAGTTAAAAGTGCTTTTTAAGAGGACTGAAGAGAGATTTATGGTCACCACCATGCGGGGTTTGAGAAATAAGCAAAGGCCTGCAGTCATATCAGCACTGTGATTAACATCTCATGCCCCAGAATATCACCTGTTTCCCAGACAATATTCAACAAGATATATATACTGCTTTGTTTTTGGTTTTGTTTCTTTTTGTTTTTCTTATTTGTTTATTTGTTTTGTTTTTTTATTGTTGTTTTGTTTTTTAATTTCAACCTTTTCCCTATACATTTTTCTTTTTTTTTCTTTCTTTTCTTTCTCCATTTTTTTTTTAGTTTTTTTTTTGTTTGTTTTATTGTATTTATTTATTTTTATTAAATCATAACTGTGTACATTAATGCAATCATGGGGTACAATGTGCTGGTTTTATATACAATTTGAAATGTTTTCATCAAACTGGTGAATGTAGCCTTCACAGCATTTTCTTTTTTTCTTTTTTTTTTTTTTTTTTTTACTTATACATGTGTTTATTAGGTTTCCATTTTTTGCCTTCACAAAATTAAAGAGGCCTAAAATGTAATAACAATAACAATGTTTAAGATAAGGACTAGAAACAAAAACCTCATAAAGAATGAACAAACATAAATACTTTCAGAAAAGAAATCAGAGAATCGCTGCTTTGAAATATTAAGCAATAATAATAATGATAATAATGCAAAGAAAGTAACATTCGCATTGTCAAATAAGAGTATATCTATTATAGAATGCTGTGACTCTGAGATTCAGTATGGAGTCATCAGTTAACATCTTATTTTTTTTTAAGTCTCAAAAAATAGACAACTAATATTTATAAATAAAAGTAAAAGATAATTTCAAAAAACAAATCATGCCAAATCTTACAGACAATAGAAAAAGAAGAAACATTTCAAAATCATTCTACTTGATCTGGGAACACCTGATATTATAATTGGAGAGAATATATTATTATAAAGTGGAAATTACATTTCACTGATAAATGAGGATGCAACATCCCAAACAACATACTAACAAATTGAATTAAAAATTAATGTTTAAGTAATGTACTTTGGTCAAAATTAAATCTAATTTATGTGAAAATTAGTCACTATTTTCTTTTTTTTTTTTATAGTTCATTCTTTTATTTATTTATTTTTTTTTTCCCTGTCGAAACAGGAACTCAACTTTATTGCGTCAAGCAGCCACTTATATAGAGCGTGGGGAAGGGGCGGGGAAAGGAGGCAGGGGATGAGGTGCGTGATAGGGTTGGGCCAATGGCATGGTACCATGTTGGCTGTATCTAGGTAGAGGCAGTTTCAGGCCGGGCCTTGCTGAGTCATTGTTACGCGGAAGTAGCTCGATGGATCTACTTCTAGTCAGGCTCGGGAAGTTGCACTATAATTCCTTAACCAAAAGTCACAATATAACAAAGACATCTGTACCAGAATGTTTATTGCAGCCCAATTCATAATTGCTAAGTAATGGAAGAAGCCCAGTGTCCATCGACCCACAAATGGACTAGCAAATTGTGGTACATGTATACCATCGAATAATTTGCAGCCTTAAAGAAAGATGGAGACTTTACCTCTTTCATGTTTACATGGATGGAGCTGGAACATATTCTTGTTAGTGAAGTATCTCAGAAATGGAAGAAAAAGTATCCAATGTACTCAGCTCTACTATGAAGCTAAACTATAGCTTTCACATGCAGGCTATAACCCAACTATAGCACAAGACTATGGGGAAAGGGCCAAGGAAGGGGATGGGAGGGGGGAGGTTACGGTCAAGGGAGGGTAATGGGTGGGGCCACACCTATGGTGCATCTTAGAATGGGTACAGGCGAAACTTAACTAAATGCAGAATACAAACGTCTACATACAGTAACTAAGAAAATGCCATGAAGGCTACGTTGAACAGTTTGATGAGAATATTTCAGATTGTATATGAAACCAGCACATTGTACCCCTTGATTGCACTAATGTACACAGCTATGATTTAACAATAAAAATTTTTTTAAAAATGCTTAGAGTAAAACTTCAATTTTGCCACCTGTAAAATTTCCAGTTAAAATCATATCCTTTTCCCAGCTAGCAGAGTGTTGTGTGTGCGTCTCCATTCTAGGACTCATTTCATTCTTAGACTCAGCACTGCTGTTTGGGGCCAGCTGCCCCCTCCGACACCCACCTCAGGGTAGAATGCGCACTCACTGTGCGCCTCCCTGCACCCCCTGGGGGCTGAGCCCTTGCTAGGTACCCATCAATGGAACTGAGGGATTTGGCAGAGTCCCAAGGCTCAAATGAAAGCCTCTAAATTTTCTCAGGGTAGCTGACCTTCTAAAGTGGGTGAGACATCATGGTCCCTACCATCTGGGCCTTTAGAAATAAGCCCTGGGAGTGAACTACAAAACCTGGGAAATGGCAAAGATCTGAGGCCAGCCTCCCTGGCCCACAGAGGAAATGATGGTTCTCCTCTGTGGAGTACCCTGTTTGAAACGTTTTCCTCACTCTGTTTCTAAGAGTCACTCTATCCCCCTTTTCTCCTCCAGCCCCTTCTCTCACCCAAGGGTAAAATCAGACTGGAAAGGCTGGCTCAGCCACAGAGCAGAAGCACATGGTATGGCCTGGAATGCTGACAAGCACAGAGACTTACAGGAATGTGCCACACAACTAGAAGGAGCCCCCCAACTTCTGTGGGGTCCCGCTTAGCTCTCCTTACTCCCACCCTCTGGGCAAGCTCTGCCTGGGACTTTGCTTTATAGGATTTTGCTCTATAAGACCTTATCTCTGCAGTGAGAAGAAATGCTTTTACTCTAGAACAACCATCCTGTAGAGCAAACTCTTTTCTTAGAGCAGTAAATATGTTTTCAAAGCCAGATCCCAGGTCGGGGGATCGTGTCTGTTTTGCTCACTGTGATGTGCCCAGCTCACATGCCAGTACCATGGTAGGCACTCAATAAATAATTGTTGAATGCACACAGGCATGCATGTTTGTACACCAACTGTTCTTTAAGCAGAACACCTGGGAGTGTGCAGTCACACCCCCCGGACATGGTGCTACTCCCCTAGCCACAGCTAACTGTTTCTTTCTACTGTCAGGACCATCACATCCCTAATCTCGTAGGTGGGTAAACTTTCTAGGAAGGTGAGACAACCACTTCCTTTTCCCCTCCACCACTCCATACTTCACCCATGGCCATGTGAACCTCCTAAAACTGTTTCCTAACACGTCAACTCTCTGTTCTAATGGCTGCAACAGCTCCCTAGCACCCAGAGAATCAGGCAAAACCCCTCAATCTAGCCCCTAGGGCCAACAACCAGCCTCCTCTCTCCAAATAGGCTCTCACTTCTCACCTCTAAGGATCCCCCCAAAATATTTCAGCCCAGATCCTCTGACTTTACACGACTGCTCCCACCGTCCCTCCTCCATGAAGCCTTCTCAGACCTGCCGGCTGCGCCTTCTCAGACTTCCTCCCTCCACCTGTCGTTTTCTGTGCCCTCATTTATCCCTCCCCAACCCCTGCTGCAGCTTTCCAGGGCAGTGTTACTCTCTTCTTTGTGTCCTTCAGTGCCCAGCATCATTCCCAGCAGACATGAAATAAACACCTGACTGTTTCTCCCATCCTGCCCTAACTCAAAAGCGTCCAACTCCTCACCAACCACCCCATGCCAAACCCATACGGCAGTAGTGCCGACCTGCCCAGACAGCTCAGGGGTAGCTAAAGCAAAGCTCACTGGTTGGGAAGCAGATAAACCTGAGGTCAACTCTTGGTTTTTATTAATTCCTAGAGCAAGGCAACCCAAGCAAGTTATTCAACCTCTTGAAGCCTTGGTATCCTTGTCTGTAAAATGATGTAGAGTATTTCCTCCATCTTCAGTCTGCTGTAAGGATGAAACAAGATAACACAAGGTGCCCAGCACCCAGCAGACCTGAGGCAAAGCTTCTTCCTCCTCCTTAGCACCCCATCAAAAGCCCACTGGCTCAGACTGGTGCCTGAAAACCGGTTGGACAGCAGACACACCCCTCACCTCCAGGAGGCTCCCTAAGGTAGAGGAAACAAAGCCCGAATTTACTCTGACTCCCCTCAAGCAGGGAGGTCTCTGGAAGAGGTCTTTGTTAACACAACTTTAGTTTAAAAGCCTCTTTATGGGCCAGACACAGTTTCTATTTTGTAAGAGGGAGGGAGAATCAGCCTGCAGCTTAATATCACTTAATGCTGATAAGGAGGCCTTTTGTTCACATCCTCAATTAAATTCTACAGTAATTAGTGGCCACCTACTCCTGTTGCTTGAGAGAAACAAAGGAGACAAGAACAAGGCATGGTCCTTGTTCACAGAGACCAGATACAAAACAGTTATGAGTAACACAGACAAAGTCACCCACGGGGAAAGAGGGTATAGCAAGCCTCAGCAAACCCAACCTTGATGGGCTCTAGAATCAGGGAGAACATGGTAAAGACAAGCCAGGCTAGAAGCTGCACGTGTGCTTTTCCATTCTCTCATTTAATATATGTGTATATCTTGCTGTATTGGGAAAAACAGATCTGCAGCATCATTTAATGGCTCCATAATTTAACTAGTTCCTAACTGATGGCCAGTTGGGCTATTTGCAATTTCTTGGCATTATAAACAAGGCTGCAATGAAAATCCCTGTACATGTACCTTTGTAATTTGTGTTCTTTATTTTGGAAGGAAGGAGTCATGGTGATAGAACTGCTGAAAAAAAGCACAGTGATAAAACTGTACTTTTGATTATCTCAGTAAACGATGAAACTATCCAAAGTGCATATGCAGAATTTTACCGCTTCTCAAAGCATATCCATGTAAACAAGGATATATGCACGTACACACACAAATGTGCCTCTTCTCTTTCTCCTTACCCTCTCCTGGCCCCAAGCAGTTCACACCTATACCATCTCTCATTTAGACTGGCATAGGAGTCCTCTAGCAGGTCTCCCTCTCCACCACCATCAGAATGAGATTTGTAATTTAACAACCTGATTACTCCAGGGTCCCAAGTTATTCCACTCCAACCCTACCACCTTCAGAGCAGAGCCCCAACCCCACCTTCAGGAAAAGATAGCTATTACCTCTTTACAGATACAGAATCTGAGACCCCACTTGCTTAAGGTTACATAGTCAGTGACAAAACCATAGTGAAGCCACAGCTCTCCTGGCGATTAAGCCCAGTAATCAGAGGACTGAGATGGCATGAAACATGCATCAGCATAGCTCCTGGAAAGTAGAACCTTCCACTCTTTTTTTTCCTTACTCTTTCTAAGGCCATTCACATTTTCACTGAGATCAAGTTTAAAGATACTCAAACTTTGGGAACTTGGCCCAATAAAGAAAGCAAAGCATATTGCCCACTTCTAAGCTGGGTGCAGTGGCCCATGCCTGTCTGTAATCCTAGTACTTGAGGAGGCTGAGGCAGGAGGATCCCTTGAGCTTAGGAGTTCAAGACCAGCCTGACCAAGAGCAAGACCCCATCTCTACTAAAAATAGAAGAAATTAGCCAAGTGTAGTAGTGCACAGCTGCAGTTCCAGCTACTCAAGAGGCTGAAGCAGGATAATTGCTTGAGGCGGAGTATTGCTTGAGCCCAAGAATTTAAAGTTGCTGTGAGCTAGGTTGCCACAGCATTCTAGCTTGGGCAACAGAGTAAGACTCTGTCTCAAAAAACAAAAAACCTCCACATATTTTCCCCTTTTTAAGCAGAGATTGGTTTATCTGGCTAATCTCACATCAGAGCAATTCTCTTTGGTCTATAAATATTACTCACCATTTGACCACCTAGTGGTCCATGAACCAATAGGCAAATAGAGTGTATACACAGACTGGGTCTCCAAATCATGCTTTTGGTCTGTCACTCAGCTGTCACCACAAGAAGTGGCCAACCTGGGGAAAGCAGTCACCACTGAAGAAACTATGGCCAGTAGCCACAGGACAGACAACCAGGACAACGGGACCTCTGCTTTGATCTCTCTGATCCCCAGAACCTCTGTAGTTCCTATTTCCCCCTCAACACTCAGTCCAGTGTTGAGCTTAGAAAGAGAGAGACACTCCAAACAGAAAATGCTGTATCAGACCTTTGAGAAAAACATCAGTAACAAGAAGAGCTAATATCTGTTGAGCACTCACAGTATGTGAGACACTGTTCTCAATGCTTCATGTGGTTTAACTCCTCAATAAGCCTACCATACAAGTGCTACTATGAGGCTGTGTCTAGGGCCATGTGCAGGTGGAGCCAGGATGTGAACCAAAACCAGCCGCATAGAGAGAGCCTGATAAGTGGCCTCTCATACAGGCTGGGTTCACAGGGGAAGATGATTAGGGAATCCCCAAACATTCCCCTGGTCCAGGCTATTTCCCTGGACAGCTACCTCTCACAGGTAGCTGGCGGAAGGCAGAACTCTCACATAAAGGTATGGAAGATGAAAGCTGATAGACATCAGAGAAGAACAAGCTATTCTCTGTAGCAGTTATGTTTTTGCTTGGTTTGGGTTGGAAGGGTTTCAGGCCTTCCCGAAAAATAGGGCCAACTGACGAAGGATCTCACATATCAGTCTCAACTTTGAACCTAATCTAATTGAGCAGAGGTACACCAAGTGCCCAGCACTTAGCACACAGTAGTTAACACACAGTACTTAGCACACTCAGTACACATGAGTGTCTTTTTCTTTAGGCAGAGAGGTTAGTGGGGACTCACTGCGGCTAAGTCAAGGAGCAACAAAATCAAATCTGTGTTTTAGAAAGAATATTGCTCTTGTGGTCTCAGAGGAAGCCTTGATGATAATCAAGACATAATATTAAAATTACATAGTTATAAATCCATTGGCAGGTATTCACTATATGCCTGGTATTTCCTTACCATGTTATATATGTTAGTTTAATCCTCACAATAATCCTATGAGTTAGTCACTATTATTATCCTCAATTTACTGATGAGGAAACTGAGGCACTAAGAGGTTCTGCTGGGAAGTGTTTTACTGGGATTTGAAATCAGTTGGTCTGACTTCAGAGCCAGTGTCCTTGACTCCCAGGCAGCCCCAAAGGAGGAGCACCTCCCGGAACATGGGTGTTCCTCGCCCTCAGTTCCTCACCCTCCAATGACACTCCAGACCAGGCTATGGATGTCTCCCAGTCCACCAATCCTCTACCCTACCCCTGTTCGCACTATTTCCAATCAGCCAGATGCAAACTACCTCCAGACTGCCAACACCATTTTCCATCAAGAGGCTGCTAACAGTAGACAGAAGGAGAAAAAGAGCTGCCATAACTTGGCTCTAAAGCTGCAAAGAGAAAATGAACCAACAAGGAGGAGTGGGCCACCAGATCCCACAGACTTCAGGGTGGAAAGTGTGCAATTAAAATGCATTCTGCTGGAGCCCCGTGGCAGCATTTCAACAGAGCCACCATTGTCTCTAAACTGCTGCTGCCCACAGCCCAGCAAGCGGCAACGAAACAGGCTGTCGTCATGGAGCCGGAATGTGGGGTCCTGGCCCTCCCTGATGGCACCAGAAACACCGCTCTGTTTACCCACGTTGCCCTTATTTAAAAACAAAACAAAAAGTCCCACTCCACCCTCAGCCCTTGAGCAGGCAAGACACCGGGGAAGGACAGACAGTGGTGGGAGGACACTCCATATGCCAGCAGAGCAAGGCGGGTCCACCAGAAGATTCCAAAGATCCAGCTAAGCTGGGAGGGACAGGCCTCCCCCAGGATGCTAGCAAGGTACTTGGGGAATATAAAAAATCAGATTCAAACAGATATCTGCATGGGGCATAAACAGAAACTGTTAAGCTCTGGAAGGGACCCAAGCCCCTTTAGAAAATCTTTATGCCCAAAGAATTTGGAATGTTTGGCCGAGACTCCCTGCATAAATCAGAAACACTGTGTGTCTAGCCAACTTCAAGGGAGAGGCAAGCTGAGGCTTGCTGGCCAGCCAGGTTATGGTACCCTATCCAGGGAAGGGGTGTTCCAGAGGCAGAGGCCTAGAGCCCAGCTCACCCTGTTCTGAGCCCAGAAACAGAATGTCCAGGGTGACTGGCACATTCAAGGTGCTGACTTGTCCCTGTTGCAGTCTGCAGAGGTCTCAAGGACGGGTTTAATCCGTAACTTCAGTCCAGAGCAAGAAGGAGAGCTAGTGGCTCTCAAAAAATCCATTCATTAGTTCTAGATGAGTGTGAAGCCCATGGCACCAGGGCCCCAAATAAAAGTTTTAAAAATCCATTCTCCTGCACTCTTCTCTGACCTCAGATTCATGACCCTTGGCAGGACACGGGTGGCCCTTCATGCTCTGGCCTGTCTCTCTTACCTCTCAGGCTTCCTTTCTGTCATTGTCCCCCTACACACCCCCACACTGATTGCTCCAGAGTTACTGAACCACTTTGAATTCCTGACTTGCACACTATTTAAAGACACTGCCTTACCTTCTGTCTCCTTTCTGAGCTAGCTTACTCCTCATCCATCAGGGTCCCACTCAAGCATCACATACCACAAAGCTCTCCTGGACCTCCCAAACATGGGATCATGCTAACAGAGCAAGAATAGAACCAAGCCTCCTGGAAAACCAGTAAACTTTTTCCTCACGGAGGTGGAGCGGGGTGTGGTGTGGAGAGGACTGTAACGAACTCCTACTTATTTCAGAACTAACAGCAATGGGAGGAGTTGGAGCAGAGATTTCAACTCAACCTACAACGGAACTTCCCACCAACGAGGATGTGAATTACACCAAGGAGAGATGACTGCCTTATCAGGTAGTAAGCTCTTCCTGTTATCCAAAGTAATTGACACAGGTGGTTTGGTCAGCACTGCTGCTGAAGATACCTCCATACTGGGTGAGTGGGTGAGCCATAGTAGAGACCACATGGAAGGCTTGAGACCTTTCCATAAAGGCCTGAGATTCTAGGGATAGAGGCAGAAAGGAGCAGGACAGCTCTGGGAGCTCAGCTGGGGATTCCTGGAAATCCCAGACCATCAGGAGAAGGAAGGGCAGAGATGGGCAGCTGAGTTGGCGATACCTGGAGTGGCCACGTGGCTTACTGGCAGCTTCTGATCGCTAGTCTAGGTTTGTGGAGGCTGACACTTTACCACACCTCACCAGGACTACAGAACACAAGATCAAGACAGGAGCAATCACCTTCTCCCTCCTCATTCCCAAGCCAAGCCCCATTGTTCTCCTAAGAGAGAAAACAGTTCTGGATACTGCAGCTCCCAAGGGTATAGAAAGTGACTGGGATAAAGACCCAGGCCAAGACCAGCAGATAAATGTTAATGATTTATCATGAAGAACAAAACTACCATTTCAAGACAGCATATTACATACCAGGCTGTGCTAATCACACTGCCTTCAAACGGTGTGTTCTGTGCACAAAACCAGATGATTCTTCTTCTAAAGCAAAAGATGTGTTATATTGCTTCTCTGTGCAAAGTCCTCCAGTGTGTTCTCTCCTGATTCAGGGTGACAAAGACAAAGGCCTGCTCCTCTGAGATCTCAACTTCTACTCCCTTAGCTCTAGCCACTCCAGCCTCCTTGCTGTTTCTTCAACAAGCCAAGCACACACCGGCCTCAGAGCTTCTGTATTTGCTGCTACCTCTTCATGGAATATCCTGCCCCTAGAGGCATCTCAGAGGCTTGATCAAATCCGTACTCAGATGTCATCTCTGCAGAGAGGCCTCCTCTGATCATTCTACCCCAGTCCTCTGGTGTCCTTTCTCTCTGATGTGTCTCCACAGCACTTACCCTCTGATACAATATATTTTAACTCTTCTGTATAACCAGCAGTAAGCCAGAGTAAGACCCCATCTCTACTAACATCAAAAACAGCTGAGCATCGCCAGAGGAAGAAGAAAATGAACAACAAAAAAGAGTACTTCAAACAAAGAAGAAATGTACAAAGCAAGTTGAAATTAAAAATAAAAAAAATTTTTTAAAAAGAATTCAGTAAATATTCATTCAATAAATGAATGACTGACCCTACAAAGTAGGTGTACTAACTAGTTCCTGAATACGGATGTAGAAACTGAACCTCAAAAAAATTTGACTAACTTGTCTGAAGTCACCCAGCTGGCAAGCAACAGAAATGGGATTAAAATCCAGGTCTGTGGCCAGGCACGGTGGCTCATACCTGTAATCCTAGCACTCTGGGAGGCTGAGGCAGGTGAATTGCCTGAGCTCAGGAGTTCCAGACCAGCCTGAGCAAGAACAAGACCCTATCTCTCCTAAAAACAGAAAAATTTTGGGATGTGGTGGCACATATCTGTAGTCCCAGCTATTCGAGAAGCTGAAGCAAGAGGATCACTTAAGCCCAAGAATTTGAGGCTCCTGTGAGCTATGATGCCATTGCACTCTAGTCTGGGCAATTAATTTTTTTCTGAAAAAATTAAAATCCAAGTCTGTTTGATATCCCCCCTCCACCTCAACACTGTGGTAGCATCTTCCTTGACCAAAAGGAAGGATCTGGGCATCCAACACTGTGTCTTGGGTTCCACTGGGCTAGGTACCTCCTCCCCAGGTCTGCATGTTTCTCCTCTGGGCTCCTCAAGGCAGAGCCTCTGCCTCATTCACCTAAGAATGCCCAGCACCTAGTCCAGTGCTAGTGTGCAGCAGGTGACCATCAGAAGTTTCTGAATTAACCAACCCATCCCAGATACCCGGTCCATCCTTACATTTTTATTTCTTTACACACTGCTTCATGTAATGTTCTTCATTTTACTGAATGTGAGGATGGTCAAAAATTCCAAGTATATACGGCTTCTCCACCTTCCAGCTAAGATCAAGTATAGAAATTCCAAGTATACAAAATTGAACTGAAAGTGGACCCAGCCTTGAAGAAATTTACAATCAGGTAAGAGAGAGACAAGTAGACACAGAAAGGTGTGACATGCAGCAGGATGGACATATAAGCAGCCAATACAGTGCCAGGAGTGCTGGTGGGGAGAGAGTGCTTGGCTAGGGTTGGGGATGGCTACACACCACAGTTGGACAGTCAGGCCTCAGGAGCAGCTGAAGAGGGCGGAGGAGGGAGGAACCTGCTCATCCTCCCGTTTGTTCAACATTAACTTTAAAGGTTTTCTTTGCCAGACACTATGCTGAGTGCTGACAACAGAAAGATGAATGAACATGAGAAGAATTCATGGGCTAACATGGGAGAGAATGAGAGAGACTTCTGTATAAATCAAGGGGGTACATGGCTAGAGAGGATGGCAGCATGCAAGCCCCATACCCACAGGCACCTTCATTCTGTTGTGTAAGGAGCACTCACACCACCACCAGACTCAGAAAAGGTTCTCACCAGGTAATTGCTGTATAAATGAACAAAAGTACCCATAAAGGAATGTCACAATAAAGGGATGGTGGTGACGGGTCAGAAAAGGCTTCCAGAGGTAATCTCTGAGTCTTCAATGATGCACAGGGGTTATCTTGATGAAAAGGGGACATTCCTGGTGATAGAGACTGCAACAGCAAAGACACAGAAGCAGGAGAGCATTACAAGCAATATGAAGTTGCTGGAATGTTCGGGCTGAGGGTTATGATGTGATTCGACAGGACTGAGAGCACATGAAGAGAACCCCAAGTTAGGAACACCTGGGAAGGCCCTGGTCAGGAGGCACATTAGGTCAAGGCCTTTAAGCCTCTGGAGGGAGGAAAGGACCAAGGCAGGAATACCAGACAGAACCAGCTGTACCAGAGAAAGGCACCCTTCCCTAATCATAAGAACCTGTGATCACAGATGCCAGACCCCACTGAGAAGCAAGGCGTCCAATGGGCCCAGACACTGGTGAGTGCATGGGAGAAGTGCAGCCCCACCACAGCCGTCATGGGCATACTACAAAACTGCCAGGAAAGTCACTAGCAGAACCACGTCACACCCTACGCACAATCACCAAAGCAGGGACCTTGCTGACTGGCTGGGGGCAAGAGTAATCGAGAAAGAGAGACCCAAAAAATTGCTACTTATTTCACTTTCACTTTCAACACACCAGAAATGGAGACTTGACGCCCTGGCCTAGGAGTAGAGAAACCTGGCTGGGGTCCCTCTGGGGCTCAGCTTCCCATCTATAAATCAGAGCAAACACCATGAGTCCCACCCCATCCCAACCCTAACAGCAACCTTAACTAGACAGCTCCCAATCAGATAAAGACCAGCTTTGCACAGTTTATAAAGAACCTACTGTGTACCGGGTGGGATCCAGGAAAGGGACAAGCCCAGACCCTCTGCAAGGAAGGTTTTAACAAGATGGTTCAAGCAGGTATTACAGGCCATGAGGAGGGCATTCTCAGGCACATTCTCTAGCCAGTCTGACTGCTCAGCCCAGCCCAAGGCAGCAGAGAGGAAGTAGTGAGCTGTTTTACAATCCATCAAATTAATTGCCCCAAATGGGAAATTTACAGGCCTCCTACAGCCTCTTGTGTATCCCATAATCTCCCATGGCCCTAATCTCCTGAGAAAGAATGTGTGGGCTGTAATCTTTTCAACCCACTGTTTTCACGGGCAATGCTTTGGAACAACCTCAGTCCTCACTAGTGGTCATTCCCAAACCAAAGCCCCCTAGCTGGTACAGCCAAGGCTGGCTCCACCCTACACTAGTCAGCCTGGACAACCTAGTGAAAGGAGGCCTGCCCAACCAGCCCCTTTGGTAAATACAACTTTTGCTCCCTCTTCCTTTTCCTTCGTAAGATAGAATGGTCTCCAGGAGCCAGAACCAGAAAAAGTGGCTTCTGGGCAGAGATTTACTCATGGGACACAGTCAAAACAGCCTCAGATGAGGTGCTGGGTGTTGGTACAAACCTCATCTCTCCCTATCCCGGTTGGGAAGCCCCCTGTCCTTCTAAGGACCTCACCTTCACCTGAGAAATGAAAGTAATGTAAAACAGTCTCCCAGGAACTTCTCATCCTGCCTCTTTATGACCCACGTTTCACCAGCAAACTGCAAAACTGCACTAAACTGGGATCTCTTCCAAGTAGCTAGCTCCACTGTCAGAAAGTCTTCCAGCTGGAAGGTGACGCCCAACCCCGCCCCAGGCTTTTCTCTCCCTCCAAGTCTTTTTTTTTTTTTTTTTTTTTTTGCAGTTTTTATGGCCAGAGCTGGGTTTGAACTCACCACCTCCGGCATATGGGGCCCCATACGTCGGTGCCCCACTCCTTTGAACCACAGGCGCTGCCCCCTCCTCCAGGTCATTTTTACCCCACACAGGACCTTGCCCCTCCAGACCTTAGCTGCTGCTGTAACCTTTGCCCCCTTCCCTACATAATGAAGCCTCTGTTGAGGTCCAACTCAAATGTCACCTTCCCGTGAAGGCTTCCTGGGTCCCTTCCTTCTCAACACCTGTCCCAGTCTCTCCTTCTGCCTCTTATAGGCAATTGGCCTTAACCACTGGGGATTTCTTACTCATTACTATTGTCAGGAAACTCAATTTATCACAAAATATTTCAGAGGGCTCTACACAAACTTGAAGACATAACCCATCTCATTCTCTAAAACACGTGACACAAAACCTCACCACTGAATGGAGTTCCTCTAGAATAGTATTTGGATGGCCAGCTGCTTGAAGGTGACTGCACCTGTTAATAACCCGCTCTCCTTGGCAAAGTGCTTTCTTACTCACTACTTCACAAAAGCCCTGTAGGAAGGGATTGATATGATCATTTTTTACAGAGAAGACAAATGTCTTGCCCAGGGTCACAAGATATAGGAGGCCAAGCCAGGCCTCAAACCTAGGTCTTATCATTTTAATTCTAACCTTGTGTTTACCCCACCACACCTGAGGGCACTTTGACCTTGGAGCCTGTTTAGGAGACCTGGGCTTGGAGACACAATCTTTAGGGGTACTCAACCTTTTTTTTTTTTTCCTCTACCACACATTAGAAGAATAAGAGTTGTCTTTGGCCACACAGCAAATACACAAAACACTAGCAAAAGCTGATTAGCAAAAAAAGGTACATGCATACATTTCATGCTATCCAACACCACCAATAAACAAAAAAAGTCCTCACAACATCAGCATGCAGCCTGCAGGCTATAGGTTGGACACCCCATTCTAAACCTCTCCTCTCCCAGAAGCCACATCTCAGAACAGCAGAGGGACAGTCAGAGACTCTGGGCAGAGGGAATTTACTCCAGACTGTCCTCTGCCTCCATCCCAGACTTGATTACCTCCGGTGACAACAAACTCATCACATTCCAAATATTTCAGAAGGTTCTATTGTAAGCAAGTCAAAACCATTCTCTCTATAGCTTTTACAGAGAGTAAGAAAGACTCTTCTGGCTCGGTGCCTGTGGCTCAAGAGGCTAAGGCGCCAGCCACATACACCTCAGGTGGTGGGTTCGAATCCAGCCCGGGCCCGCCAAACAACAATGACGGCTGCAACCAAAAAAATAGCTGGGTGTTGTGGCAAGCGCCTATAATCCCAGTACTTGGGAGGTGGAGGCAGGAGAATCGCTTGAGCCCAGGAGTTGGAGGTTGCTGTGAGCTGTGATGCCACAGCACTCTACCCAGGGTGACAGCTTGAGGCTCTGTCTCAAAAAAAAAAAAAA
>CAUYPK010073797.1:0-13288 GCA_963574355.1 Loris lydekkerianus
GAAGGCTATAACCCAACTATACCACAAGACTATGAGGAAAGGACCAAGGAAGGGGAAGGGAGGGGGGAGGTTTGGGTGGAGGGAGGGTGATGGGTTGGGCCACATCTATGGTGCATATTTATATCTATAATAAAAAAAAAAAAGAACCTCTAGCCAATATAAACATGTGGCAAATAGAAGTATCAAGCAATAATCTCCCACCCAGAAAGACCTCTGTAAAATGGGACCAATTCCTACCTCACAGGGCTGTTGTGAGGATTAGGATGAAATATCTGTGAAAGTGCCTAAGGCAGTGCTAGAGAAATAGGAGACATTCAATAAATGTTTTTTGCATACAAATAAAAAAAATAAATAAAATAAATAAAATAAAATAAAATGGTCCCGTATTTGCATAAAGGTGTGCCCAGTTTTAATTTTTATACTTACAATCATCTCTGGATTACTTATAACACTTAATAAAATGCATAATCCTATGTATTGTTTGATTTGTATTTTTTGTTGATATATTGGTTTAAAAAATTTTCTTTCTAAATATTTTCTCTGTGCAGTTGGTTGAATCCACTGATGCAGAATCCGCGGATGCAGAACCCACAGACGCTGAGGGTATCGTATTAAAACATTGTATTTATCTGGACTATGAGATTTTGGCATTCTGTGTGCTTTTTCACCCAAAACAAAGACCTCATAGTCCTCAACCTTGGTCCTGCCCTTAATCCAAGTAGTTCCTTGAATACTAACAGCTGGAAAGTGGTTAAGGCTTTTTACAGATTAAAATTGTCTCACATTGTAAAGTCATGTAACAAGGAGGGAGAACCTTGTTTAAAGGCTAATTGGCTTTTAAGTGAATCTAAAGCACGTTTTAAAAAAATTGAAGAGTTTCAATTCCTGAAAATATAATAGAATTGTATACATTTCTTAGCAAAGGAGCGTGGTGTGGTACTAGTCTCCAGATCCTAGTGAAGTACAACCGAAGTGAGAAGCAGATAGAAAGTGCACTATGCCGATTAAGAAGAGCTTTATTGTGATTGTTGGAAAGTCAGGGGTGAAATTGAAAATCCAATCAGATTTATAGATTACATTTCAGATTCAATATTCAAGCCAGAGATGACTCTTTGCTTTTCGATAGAAGTTTCCACATCTTTAGGAGAACTGGATAATTTAATAATCATACATTTTATCTGTTAATGATTAGTTTTGGTGACTAAATTGGGAAGAAAAAGTAAGCTATTTATTCAACTTTAAGATCCCTGGTGGATAACTCAGAAGAAAAAGTATTGCTGTTCCCCTGGCTTAATGTTCTGGAACCCTAAGTCATGTTTGCTATCTTTTTTTCTAGGTTTCCCTCTGTCCTATTAATTAGGACACTAATATTATTCAGTGTTGGAAAAAAATATTCCAACATTAAATTCTCAGTCACATAAATGTGTTTTAATAATTATAAGTTGTTTATCTTTTATTAAACCAAATATAAAATGAATTAAAGAGAACATTGTAATGACCCTATTAAAGTTTCAATTATGTATTTTTTTCACTCCAGATTTTCAGAGGTGGATGGACCTTTGGGATTGTCTAGTCCAGTTCTCTCATTTAATAAGGAAGAAGCTAAGAGAAGTGAGTGACTTATCCGAGGTCACAAAGCTAATTAATTGTGGAATCTATATTAAAACCTCAGTCCTCTGGGCACAAATCCATAAAATCCAGGGGTGGGGTGAATGCAGGGCAGTGTTAAGAATATGTCCAATCTAAAATCACTCATTCTTTTTACTTTTTACTCTTTCAATTAAAATTTTCAAGTATAATTTACTTATACTAGGTTGGACAATCAATGTTTGTCAAAGGTATACCCTTAGATTCAGAAGAGTCTTAGTTCTAATAAAATCACCTTGAAGTCTATTCTCATTTCCCATTTTTCAGTGCAGGCAATAGCTGATCAATTTTTTTGTCATTATAGATTAGGTCTTTTTGTTATGGAATTACAAATAAATAGGTTTACATGCTATAGATCATCTTGTGCCTGAATTCATTACTTCAGCGTAATATTTTTTAGATTCTTCATGTCGTTAGCTGAGCTGACTTACATTGGACTTTATAATCATATAGTCCAACCATTCACCTCCTAGAACTTGAGCTCTTCCTATCTTTTGCTTATTATAAGGTTCAATAGACATGAGTTTGTCTTTTTTTTTTTTCTTTAAATATAATTTCATTTCTCTGGCATAAACAAATTAGAGTAGAATCACTGAGTCATGTGAATATATATTTATCTTGATTAGAAAATGCTAAAGAGTTCTATATAGTACCATTTACATTCTCATATATATCATATATGTGATGTATATATGTATATGTATATATAATATATAGTATAGTAATATATAGTATATACTATAAAATAAGATATATGATCTCAGTGACATAAGAAAGTTTCGATTGTTCCATATGCTTTTATTAATTAAATTGCCACACATTTTAATTTTAGTCATTTTCAGTGCATGTGGATTTTCTTTTTCATAATTGTTTTCGTTTTTCTAGATACTTTGTAGAAGAGTATGAATTTTAGAATTGGATGTCCACAAAAAACCATATAAGATTTTTATTGGCATTGCATACGATCTATGATAATTTTGAAGAAACTATACCCACATATGTGATATTAAAAAATTTTAGTTTTCCTATTTTTTGTTATCTTTTTAAATAGACTTTATTTTTTAAAGCAGTTTTAGGTTTACAGCAAAAGCGAACAGACTATACTGAGATGTCCCCTATGTTCCCTGCCCCCATGCCCAGGGTGCACAGACTCCCCAAATCAATGTCCCTCACCACAGTAGTACATTTGTTCCAATTGATGAACCTACAGGGACACATCATCACCCAAAGTTCATGGTTTACTTAAGGGTTTACTTTTCATGTTGTATTATGTTATTCTCTGTGAATGGACAAGTACATGATGACATGTCTCTACCAGTATAGTGTCATATAGAGTGGTTTTATTACTGAAAAAGTCCTCTGTGCCCCACATGTTCATCCCTCCTTTCTCCCTTAGCCCTGGAAAGTACTGCTCTTTCTACTGTCTCCATAGGCAAAGCTGTTATAGTTGGAATCATATAGCTATTTTTCAGATTGGTATGGCTTTATGTTAATTTTTCTTACCAAAGATGCATGGCTACTATGTAGAAATACAATTGATTTGTGTATATTATTTTTGGCCTTGTACCATGTGGTTTTACTATACTTCCTTATATGTTTCAGTAGATTTTATATAAATTTTTCATATACATGTGGCCATGTTTTCTGTTGATTAAACAATGTTGAAATCATTCTTTTCAATCTACGTTTGGTTTATTTTCTTTCCATTTCACTGGCTAGGACCTAGGGTACCTTATTGAATAGAAGTGCTGGCCGCAGTTATCTTGACCTTGTTCAAATACTTAGAGAAAAAGTGTTCATCACAATTATTTCTGATATTAGCTATAGGTTTTAAACTAATTTTCAAAATTTGAGTTCTTTTATTCCTAGTTTGCTGTGAAATTTTATTATAAGTTGGTTTTGTGTACTTGCCATGTTTTTTTCTAAATCTCATGAGATGATCATATGAATTTCATTATTTTTTCAATATGAAGAGTAATATTATTGACTTTCAAATCTAAGCGTATCTTCATATTTCTGGCAATTTATTTAGCTAATTACCTATTATCATTTTTATATATTGCTGACAATTTTTGAACAGTAGTTCAAAGACTCATGTCTTCATTTGTAACTGTTATTGCTCTATACTTATTTTCCTGCAACTTTTTCAGTATTCCTTTGATATCAGAGTAATACTGACCTCAACAGAAATTGGAACTCTTGTCTTTCTCCATTTTCTAAAAGTGTTTATATAAGATTGGTATTAATTATTTTTTAAACTTTTTGTAAAATTCAGTGGTGAACATAGATGGATTTAGAGCTTACATGTTGGAAGGCCTTTAATTATAACTTCTTTAATAGATATAAAACACTAGAAATTTCCTGAAGCAATATATTTTTATTTTAGTTTTTTTAATTTGTGTTTTTCAAGAAATTTATTTCTTATAAATTATTGAAAATAGGCCTTTTGTGCAATAAATGTTTTTCTTTTATGTTATAACTAAATATTTGCCTATTTCATTTTATTTTGAGACAGGGTCACCCCCTGGGTAGAGTGCTATGGCGTCACAGCTCACAGAAACCTCAAACTCTTGGGCTTAAGTGGTTCTCCTGCCTCAGACTCCCAAATAGCTGGGACTACAGGCACCCACCACAATGCCTGGCTATTTTTTTTTATTGCAGTTGTCATGGTGGTTTTTCTTAGCTGGCCCAAGCCAGGTTCAAACCCGCCACCCTCAGTGAATGTGGTCAGTGCCCTGCCGACTGAGCTATGGGTGCCGCCTGTCAATTTTATTTTTGAATGAGCAAACTTTTGTTCTTCTTTTCTTCATTGCTTTTTGTTTCCTTGATCTCTGCTATTTCTTACTTCTTTTTTTTTTTTTTTTTTTTTTTTTTTTTTTTTTACTAATTTCAGTTTTAATTTTCCCTTTTCTCTTAGATTCTTATAGTGGAAACTCAGAGTTTAATTTGAGATCACTCTTTATTTCTAATATAGGCATTTAAAGTTACAAAGTTTTCTCTGTTCAACCTTGTCTGAATCCCACAAGTATTCATTGGTGACATGTTTCATTTTCATTTAATTCAAAATGTTTTCTCATCGTACGTATTTGTGATTTCTTTTTTGATACATGATGTATTAGAAGCAATTTTTTTATATTTCTAAGATTTTGGAGATTTTTCCAGAAATTTTGTTATTGATTTCTGATTTAATTCTACTCTACTACATTCCATATAATTAAATCATCTGAATAAAAAGACCACGAATTTGGCTTCTCTTGGTGGATAATACAATACAGTGGTGGAACAGGTAAAGGGTAGACATCCCCATTTCAGAAAGAAGAAATAGACAAGAAGGTTCTAAGTAAATCCAAAACACATTTGGGAACACAGCATTAAGTCTTAAATGTAAAGAGCTATCTCCTTTGACTCCATTTCTTCACCCTGGATTCACTGGGGTAAGAGGTGGGCCCCACAGCCTTGAAAATTCAACCTCATCCTTACGGCTTTGCTGGGCTCAGCTCAGGCAGCCCTCCAGTCTGGCACTGCAGGCTGGTAGCCATATAATTCTGGGGTCTCAGTATCACCCTATTTCCAGGACTCCATTAGGTATTGTCTCTTAAAGGCCCCACTTCTTAATACTGTTAAAATAGCAATTAAGTTCCCAATATATGAATTTGGGGGACATATTCCAGCCATAGCACCAGAATATCACAATGTGTTCCATTGTTATCATCCTGTCTCTATATAGCCTCTAAGACACCTGTGACAGTGTCTCAAGCTTTCCTTGCTTTGCATGACTTTGGTAGTTTTGAGGAGTGCAGATAAGGTATCAGGGTTATAGGTTTGGGGCAAGAAAACTACAGAAGCAGAGTGCCCTTCTTACCCTATCTTATACGGTATACATGTTATCTACACGTCATTCCTAATGATGTATGGGGATAGTTTGCTGGGTTTCCCCACTGAAAAGTTACTGTATTTCTCTTTTCCTCCCTTGATTCTTTAAAGAGTTGCCTTGCAAGGTCTAGCCGACACTCACAGGCAGGAGAGCGTTCACTCAAATTGTTTGGAATTTTTGTGCAAGAAAGGTTTTTCTCACATCTCTATTTATTTTTATTATTTATACCAATACAGTCTCTTATACTTACTTTCATATTTCAGGATATAAAAAACTACATGTTAAATTTCATTGCCAAATCATCTCAGTTTTGGCTGAAGAATATTTTCAGGTTCATTTCTGGGTCTTTTCAACATGCCCCATTGCTTTACATTTCAAGAATTTCCTCACTTTCTGGGACTGTAAGATGCTCCAGGCTCATTTCATATTTTCTTTCCCCCAACCCTAGGAACGGCTATTTTTTCAAAGAGCTCTGCTTTCTTTTAATAAAAAATGTTATTTAGAAAGCAAAATTTAGGTTCTAGGATGTTCATTTTGTCAGCTTTCCCCCATATGTTTCAGTTTAAATAGTTTCAATTGCTATGCTTCCAAAATGACTGGCATTTTATTTTTCTTTGTTGAATATGCAGCCAAGGACAGCAAGGATCTAGTTAGATTTTCATTTAACTTACTATGTTTTATCTCTGATAGAGATCCCCTTTTCTCATTAATATGTTCATATTTTCCTTGAAGGCCCATAAAACCATTTTATGCTAGTTGTCTTAAACTTCTTTTTTGCTGATTCCCTGTGTCTGTCATTTCCAGATCTGTGTCTGTTGACAACCCTTTCTGTTTCTGCATGCTTTTCTTCTCTTGTTCCCTTACCAATAGTTCGGCATTAGAGGCTGTACATTGTGGATGCTGTGTCATTGAATGAATGGATTACATTTACTTGTTTTGGCAGGCAGTTAAGGTAGTTGCAGACCAGCTTCTTCATGTCTTGTCTTTTGGCTTTTTAAAATGGGTCCAGTATGTAACCACTATTTGGGGGTTTATTTACTACTAAGCCATTCTTTTATGCTAACTCTTTGAAGGTGATCAAAGACATCTTCACATTGCCTAAATAGCTCCAGTTCTATATGTTCTAAAAACTGGTTGGCTTATAACACCACTGATAGCTGTTCCTTCCCCTGGCCTGCCTTTCTGTAGTCTCTGGTGATATGCATATCTTAGTATTCAGATGAAGACCCAAACACCTCCCCACACACAGATTTCTAGAACTCTTTTTTTTTTTTTTCTTTTTTTTGGTATAGTTTTCACTTTTATAATTTTGTTCCATAAATTCTAACCTCATTAAACAAATTTAATTCTGTTTCCTCAACTTAGCAATATTACTGTACTATTTGGGCTTCCCTGTCTACAGTCATGTCTAGAAAATGCCTCCAGGTAGAAAACCAGAATTTTTATAAGGGTCACCAGGGTCACCCCATTTGTTTCTTTTCTTTTATAGTTAATAATCTTGTATGGCCTTTTTTACAACTTCTGGTAATAGCTATTTATTTATTTTTTAGATATTTGCGGCTGCAAAAAACCTAGCTCCCAATATACCATCAAGGTCAGAACAATGTTTCTAGGAAAAAAAAAAATGCAGTTTTATTTAAAAATTCTTATGGTGGTTTTAGGAATTCCCCAGTATTACAAATGCCATTTGTCTATATGTAGGAAATAGATGAATGTGAAAATGGGCTATCTTTAACAACTATAAAAGGAAATACAAATGGAGGTAGAGCTTCCTTTGGGTTTCCTTTTCAAATGAATAGTTTCACGAGGATAAGTTTTATCTAGTGTCCTTTAATTATTTGATGCAAAAAATGGGTAAGTGTAAGTCTATAACTTACATAAGGTTTTAAAAAAATGTTTAAGCAAATCAATGGCTCAAAGCAAAATGATCAGCCCATTCTACACATATACACGGACACAGAGAGAGATTCTTTTCCTTGTTAAACTGTCAGTTTTTTGGTTTTTTTTTTTTCTTTTTCTTTTTCAAGACCGAGTTATTTGTTAGGTAAAACTGAATGCCAACACCTTTTAAAACTTGATATTTTAAGCTGAAAAGTTAAGCTGTGGGAGTTTGGGAAACTTGCTTTAGAAATATAATTGCTTTCAAAAACATTTTCTGGGACTTGAATGTCACCAAAGGAATAAAAAATGAGGCGAAAAAGTAGACTATAATCCTGAAAGCATTTGGAAGAGATAAATTTTTTTTTCTGGTTTTGTGATATTAAATACACTGCTTCCTTTGCTTAAATCTTGGCATCTGTTTTTCCCCTTTTGTTTGTTGGGTATCATTAAATGAGAACCAAAATTTTAACTATTGGCATTCACAACAAAAGGAAAATATTTGAATCCTGTTTGGTGATGGTTTAATTGATTCTATGCCTGTCCTTTAGCACACACTGGATTGGCAGGTAAGTCTGGCCTGTTAAATGCTGATGGAGTGTCAGGGGATTCTTGATCCAATTTTTCACTAGAACATAGTCTCTCATCTTAGTCTGACATTCTACTCCACTCGCCACTGTCAATGTCAGAGGAAGTGTCATTATTTGAACAATAGCATCTTCCAGAAGAAAGGACACCATGTTTACTTTTAAGAATGTCAGCCGTTGTACATTCAGAAGCATTTTCTGGGGTTAGCAGAAACATATTTGACCGGACTAAAAGCAAAACTCCTTTCCATGCTGAGAGTCATAGATTCAAGACTGGAAGGACCTTTAAAATGCTAACCAGACGAAGCTCCTGCTTTCTGACAAAAGACAAAGAGATTTTCTTTTTCCTAGATTTTTAATGATTTCCGTGAAGCACAGTGTGCAATTCTTTTAATTATTTTTGAGGATTCAATAATTCCAATTCTGTTTCCCATACTTCTATTTGTAATATGCATTGCATCAAAAGAATATTTGTTGGAAAATGTTCATTCAACTGCTTTGAACTCTAACCAGTAAAATAATATGCACAAATTTCTCTCTTTGGTAGTCAGTCGTAGTTTATGTAGTTGGTAGTGTTCTACTGCAAGAATGTCAAATATTTTCTATAAAGGGCCAATCTCTGTTGTTTTGCTAGTCATGACGTCTCGACTGTAACTTCATAATTCTATCACTATGGCATGAAAGCAGCCATAGATATGTGGTAATGACTGGATCTGACTGTGTTCCAGAGAATGTTTATTTACAAAAGCAGGCTAAGGCCAGGATCTGAGGGTAGTAGTTTGCTGACCCCTATGCTACTTCTTGGATAAATCCACTGTTGGGAAGGAAGACACACTATGTAGTCTTTTGACCCCAACACTGTTGCATAGGAATGTGTCTTGAGCCTAGAACATTTCCTTATAAAGAGATAAAGATGACTGACTGGGCTAGGCATAGCTCTTGTTTGTGAATATATTTCCTTTCTCCAGACTTGATGTCTACTTCTTTGTTCTGCTTAAGTATATGTCTCATGTGGTACCTGGCCAACCATGCTGTAGTATCTGCCTCAGTGGGGAGGGAACTAGGGCATTTGCCTTTAGCAAAAAAGGGGAGAGTGCAGACCACCTCCCTATGGGGGCTGCTGGGCAAGCCCTGCTGGCCATGGGATCAACATGAAGGTCAGCTCACTCTGCTGCTTCTCTGTGTGAGTAAAGTGTTGTCCCATCGAGCACCTGTGCAGACTGTGTCTTTCTTGACAACCCTGACACTGAAAACCACGAAACGGGTAGACATGTTGGGACCGCTGCTCCTGGTGGCAGACTTTGTTATGCAATTTCCTCCATGCTTTGGGACTCAGCCTTCCTTAGAGGTGGCACTAGCTAGCACCTACTTAACACCTACATTTTGTTTTACACTATTATTTAACATCTAAAGTGTTTTCTGCAAAAATGAATTTTCCAAATGTGACATCAGGTCAAATAATTACTTTTGGCTGAAACTTTTACTAACTATTCTTACAACATGGCTGAGGGCTGATGATGTCTATCCTGGGCTAATTCAGATAGATGTCTTATTTTTCCTTGAGAAAATAAAATTAATATGCATTAAAATTAATATGAAATTAAAATTAATATGCAAATACACATAAATATCTAAAATTTTTAACAGAATATTGACATTTTAAACTAATGATATTTACTAAAATATTTCTCAGAAAATAAGCATAGTAAAAACTTTGCTTTGATGTCTGTGATTTTAGCTATGAGAATGTTTAAGCCAGGAAAATTTTTGTATAAGAATATTCGTGAAAACTTTGATTAATATATTAGTAACATTTTTATAAGAAAGTGTATGCAATTGTTTATATTTAGATTTTCTCTAATCTGTTTTCTCTGAGCAATGGTGAAGTTAAGTTGAAAAAAAGTAGATTTTTAGATTTTGCAGTCTTGGGATTTTCACTAAGTTTTAGGTTTTTATGGTATGTTTTCATATAATTAACTTGATGTAGACTTTCTATTTGAATCAACTTGTGAATTGAGATGCTATTTGCAAAGCTAAAGTATTGAGGACATTTATTTGCAATATTGAGAAATGAAAAAAGAGTTTTATAAATTTGTTTAGAAATGCAGCTAGATGTAATTAAAAAGATAATCACTTATGTAATTTTTCATTTCACTTCAAATCCCCTCTCTGAATTCCCAGGTTCCTCTTCATAACATGACTTGTAGGAGTGAGTATAATTCTGACAATATCTGTGTTTTTGTCTATACAATAAAAAATAAACCCTTTGATTCCTTTTTATAGAATGAAATAATGCTAATTCATTCCTTTTGGACATGTTAAATATTCTTAGTTGAATGAAGATTAAATTACTATGTATAGTTTCTTATAAAAACTTTGATGAAATATTAATGAGTCAGCTAAAACAATGGTAGGCATGAAGAAATACAATATGTAGAGCTCAAGGAATTAAGGTTGTTGTACAGTGACTTTATCCAACAGCTTTAATAGATAAACAATCAATAATTATAAAAATGAAAGAATTACATTAGTTTTTCTTTGTTTATTAAGCAAACAAACAAAAAGTTATAGTTCTGATCATTTTGGAGAAAAAGGAATATCACTACCTGTAGTTGCATTAACTTAGGCCACTAATGGACCATTCAGAACACTGGATGAGCCAATATATTATCAGCTCCCCAGACAATATGAAAGAATTAAAAGATTTCATACAATTAACAATGTATAATCTCCTTTTATTGGTGAGATTAGAACAAACATGTGATACCATATTTGAAATACTTAGCCTTGCCAAGTCTTGACAGGAAGCATTCAATATAATATTAAAGATAATTTAGTTGATTTGCAAAAGCTTAACTACTTCTATTTTTATAAATCATTGGTAAATTCTTGGTGGATTTCCCATATTTTCAAAGTTGTCTTATAAAAAATATCAGCATGATGAATGTATGGGACTCACTCTTTCTTAGAGATGGCAATAGCTAACACCTATAAATAACTATTAAATAACTATTAATTTTCATTGCTAAAATACACATATTGTTACAATTCTCAGTGTATGTGTGTGTATACATATATGACACGATCTCAGTACATTGCATCAGGAGAATATAATCATATGTGGCACTTTCCATTTAAAAGAGTGAGCCCTTTATGAAATGTCAGTTTATTTTTCATCAAGAATTCTTCATTACCTACTTTGTCTTACTTTCACCTGGTAAGAGGAATATAAATAGATTTCCTTAAATAAAAGTTACAGTAAGAATGTTCTATGGTAATAGTATTAATCAATTCTGGATCCCAAAGAATTAAAGCAACAGTTATATAGAGATTTCACTCCACAACAACCAGAAATAAGTTACATTGAATTATCTAAAGGAAAAGACTTCTCCTCCTATTTCCACCACACCACATATCTGACCACATTAAACTTATCACAAAATACTTGACTTATGTATAGATTTCAACTGAAAATATTGCATGATTTAATTAAATTCTGTTTACTTATTAACAAAGGAGGGAAGTCGAAAACTTGATATTTTATAACCTCTATTCCGAATTAAATGGGAACCTCTCCAAATTTTGTTCACATTGGCATGCCATCACTCTTTAGAATTTACCCTGAAAGAGCACTATTTCTTGCATCAATAAATCCTCCATGCAGTGCTCCAGTGGTCCCTGAATCTTCTTTAAGGAATTTACTTCTTAAAATATAAACTATATTAATTATTGAAAAATCATCATTTTATCAGTAATAAGGGAAATAAAAAAATCTACAACTTTCCATAGAACACAATCATTTTTCATCCTTTATTTTCATTTTTAGTTTCTTTTTAGTCATTGCCTGCATAGACACTAAAACTTATAGTCATACTTAGTTAAATGCATTTTTTAAATTTTGCAATGATTTTCTAGTTATCTTACTCTAGTTATGTCATCATTTTAATAGTTGTATAATATTTCTATTTTGTAGTTGAACTAAAATTTGCATAGCCTCTATTATATTATTAAATGCTTAAATTTTATCAATGTAACTAATGTTGCATTGTACATTTTTGTGAACATAGTTTTTCAGGCTTTGAATTACTTAGGACTTACCTAAACTTTTAGAAAAAATTACCAAGTGTGGTTAAAAAGTCATATTGTCCTCAACTATCTGCTCCTTTCTTATGGAAGGATTATATGTCCATGCCCTTTCCCATGTGACTTGAAGGGCTTTTTATGTGTGGGATAAAATTTCTTGCCTCATTATCAGGGTTGTTTATATGACTAGTTTAGGGCAATGAAATATGAGCTTAAGTAACAGTGTGCTAAGTCTTAACAGAAGTATTAAATGAGATTATGTGCTTCAGGGTGACACTTCTATCATAACAGAAGGTCCTAGAAAAGAGTTCCTCTCTCAGCCTGTGTCCTAAATTAAGAACACACGTGGAATAGTCCTACAGATGGGAATAAAGCTGTAGTGTGCACAGTAATTATGTATCATTAGAAATAAATGTTATATTGTAGATCACTGTGATTTGAATTTTGCTTATTAGTATAGCAAAAGCTGACTGATATATATATATATATCTCAAAGTTTTTGATCAATGTGTTAGCTCTTGACAAGTATTGCTAAAATGCTTTATAAAAGATGTTACACTAATGCACATTTACACTAGCAATGTGTGGGTATATTATTTATCATGTCCACCCTGTTATCATTTAGCAGTCAGTTAATAAAACAAAAAGCAAACTAGGTATTCTAAAAGGAAGTAGTTTAATAGAGATAATTAATTACACAGACGATAAAGGGGTAAAAAGCAACCTGAGACATCTGAGACAGCACAGAGTTTTAGCCACATGAAGTAGCTGCCCCTTTCTACAGATATGGAAGCAACAGGGAAAAGGTTAGGAGTCAAAGGAGAGGCTCTTCAGACCCTGGGCTTAGACCATCAACTTCCACCGGTATTTCTAAGGGAATGTGATGAGGCTGATCAGGAAGTACTGAAAGAAGTGGGAGGACGAAATGATGTCCTCAGCTAATTCCAGTGGGAAGTACAGGATCACATCAGCAGTGAACAAGACAAGAATAGATAAAAGTTTAAGCTTTGTTCATTTGGGCTTTTCATCCTTATGTTAAAATGATGGAATAAGGAGTTTAAGCATGATTGGCCTTCATATTCATATTATGAAGCTTTTATGCTTTTACAGAACTCTTTTTTTTTTTTTTTTTTTTTTTTTAAGAAATATTTTCTTGCAATATAACCCAAGATAGAGCAGTGGTATGATCATATCACACATCAACCTCAAACACATGAGT
>CAUYPK010073799.1:0-10836 GCA_963574355.1 Loris lydekkerianus
CTTTCACATGAAGGCTATAACCCAACTATACCACAAGACTATGGGGAAAGGACCAAGGAAGGGGAAGGGAGGGGGGAGGTTTGGGTGGAGGGAGGGTAATGAGTTGGGCCACATCTATGGTGCATATTTTTATCTATAATAAAAAAAAAATAAAAATAAAAAAAGTAAAAAAAAAAAAAAAAAGAAAGTCAACTGACTTGTTGACATTGATTTTATATCCAGAGACATTACTATATTTTTTTATGACTTCCAAGAGTCTTGTGTTTGAGTCTTTGGGGTTCTCTAAGCATAAGATCATATCATCAGCAAAGAGGGAGAGTTTGACCTCCTCTGCTCCCATTAGGATGTCCTTTATTTCCTTGTCTTGCCTAATTGTATTACAGGGGTGGCGAACAAGTTCGACTACGCGCTCGGAGATCGCTCCTCAGAGGTCCCTCCTCAGAAGCAGCATATCAAAATCCAAACTTGGCAAAGAGCCACAGTATACAAAATAATGATAAGAGGCAAAGAGCCGAAATTCATTTTGTCCGGGAGCCGCATGCGGCTCTAGCCGCGTGTTTGCCACCCCTGGGCTAGAACTTTCAGCACTACATTGAATAGTAATGGTGACAGAGGACAACCTCGTCTAATTCCAGTTCTAAGAGGAAAAGCTTCAGTTTTACTCCATTCAGTAAAATATTAGGTGTGGGTTTGTCATAGATAGCTTTGATCAGTTTAAGATATAAGCCATGTATGCCTATAGTCCTCAGTGTTCTAATTAGAAAAGAATGCTGGATTTTATTGAATGCTTTTTCTGCATCTATTGAGAGGATCACAGAGACTTTGGTTTTGCTACTGTTGATACGGTGAATAACGTTAATAGTCTTGTGTATATTAAACCGGCTTTGTATCCCTGGGATGAAACCTACTTGATTGTGATGTATGACTTTTTTGATGATAAGCTGTAATCTATTGGTTAGGATTTTGTTGAGAATTTTTGCAACTATATTCATTAGGGAAATTGGTCTGAAATTCTCCTTTTAGTCAGGTCTTGTCCTGGTTTTGGTATCAGGGTGATGTTTGCTTCATAGAATGTGTTGGGGAAGATTCCTTCCTCCTCATTTTTTTGGAATTAATCTTAATCTATTTAAACAGAACACTTTCCAGCCCAGAATTCTATATTCCACTAAGCTAAGCTTTAAAATTAATGGAGAAATCAAGTCTTTTATTCATATGCAAACATTGAGGAAATTTATCACAATAAGACCAGCTCTACAAGAAGTATTTCAACCTGTTCTACACAGGGACCATCACAATGGACCTTCAGCAAAGTAAACACACAGAAATTAAAGGACAGAACCTAGTTCTATGAAACTATGCAAAAGACAAAAGTAAGCAATGGACTTTCATAAAACCAGATGGATAGAATGCTTCCACACTTAATTTTTAATTAATTAATTAATTAATTATTTTTTGTTAAATCATAGCTATGTACATTAGTGCAATCAAGGGATACAATGTGCTTGTTTCATGTACAATCTGAAATATTCTCATCAAACTGTTCAACGTAGCCTTCATGGCATTTTCTTAGTTACTGTATGTAGACATTTGTATTCTGCACTTAGTAAGTTTCGCCTGTACCCATTCTAAGATGCACCGTAGGTGTGGCCCCACCCTTTACCCTCCCTTCACCCTAACCTCCCCCCTCTCTTCCCCTTCCTTGGCCCTTTCCCTATATTCTTGTGCTATAGTTGGGTTATAGCCTTCATGATGCTTCCACACTTATTATTTCAATAAATGTCAATGACTTGAATTCCCCACTGAAGAGGCATAGATTGGCTGACTGGATTAAAAAACACAAGCCATCTATTTGCTATCTTCAGGAAACACACCTCACATCAAAAGACAAATTAAAACTCAGAGCTAAGGGGTGGAAGTCAATTTTTCAGGCAAATGGAATTCAGAAGAAAAGAGGAGTTGCAATCTTATTTTCAGATACATGTGGATTTAAAGCAACTAAAGTAAAAAAGGACAATGATGGTCACTTCATATTGGAATGATTAATTTTTAAGTTTTGTTTTACTGTAAAGCAGTTGCTCTGATTGAATTGAGGGCAAAAGATGAGCTCCACCCACTCAGACTTCCCTTACCATGTCAAGACATTTCTACAGAGTCCAGTGTTTAAGTCATTGGTATGCTGAAAAGAATAGGCTTTTTAGCCAGAAACTTCTGAATTCAAATTCCATATCTAGTATTTACTACCTATATAATCTTGGACAAGTATATTGGTCTCTGTCAGCCTCAGTTTTCTTATTCTTAAAAGAGGGATAATGTATCTACTCCTCAGGATCAATTGAAAATTTAATGAGAAAACAAATCTAAAGTGTCTGGCACCCAATCGATACTCAATAACTTTTAGTTCTTTTTAATTTGTCTTATTTTCAGCTTCCAAAAATGGGGTTATAACCAACAGAAAAATAATTAAATTGTGTGTTAATATAGGATCCTAAAATAGTGAAATTTCTCTGTCTGAGAATATATGTTTTTGAAAATTTTGATATTACTTAGGGAATAAAACAAAACAAAATGATGACATGATCTTTTCACCTCATGCCTAGTTTAGATACTCAGAGCCAATAAATATTTATTATGTGCAACACACAATGCTGGGCATATCCATGCCCATGACCTTAAGACCTCTTACAACTCTTCCTATTAGTACTTCACTATTAGTACCTCTGATCTTTGAAAAATGTTGAGATACAGGGCATACTACACAAAAGCTAGGCATACTGGGTCAAAATTAAAAATAAAATTAAAAATAATTTATGCACACTAACATAACACACATTTGGGGATATGAATACTTATCATATTATACCCATATGTGACAAACAATGCACTATAATTATTCTTTATTATTTAATCAAATATATTATAGTTTCCCTTTGTTAGTTCTATAGTAACTATATTAAACATTAGTATTTATAACTTTTGCTGGCAACACAAATAGTTTAATACCTATTGAGATCAACACACCAGATGTAATTTTTCAATATGTAGGATTCCCTGTGAACACCTTCCCTAGGCCATCCAATCCATGGCACAGGGTTGTGTGTGCCTTCACTCCTCCCACCCTTTCTTTTATCCCTTTTTCAAGTTTCTAGAACCTGGAGATAGGAAACCTTGGTTTACCCACAGTTTTGCTTCTTACAACCTATATGATATTAGATTTCCCTTTCTTTAAAAGGGATTTAAAAAATCAAAACTTGTGGTATTTTCACATGGTTGGTGTACTAATCAAATGTAGCAAATGCTGGGTACAGAAATAGGCACATAAATGGTATTTAATAAACAAGTCTGTTCTGTACAGGTTACTTTAAAGGCCCAAAGCAGCAAAAACCTAAACTGGGGGATTTAGGCAAGAATCTAGAGGATAGCATGTTCTTCAGCGCAGAATTGGAATGATGGAAGTACAGAGCATTCAGAAGAGACTTTGGATTCCTAGCAGGCGGGAGGCAGAGAGAATGGAGACAGCTATGATAATGCTGTTAAAATTTGGTGTTTGAAAAGACCTTAAAGTCATCTGGCCTAAAGCATGTATGCTTGCTACAACATCCCTGAGAAGTAATTTTCTGGTTCTTCTTGAACATATCCAGGGACAGAATTGGACAGGGAATTCACTGTCATCTACTACTAGGATTGTTCCATTGAACTGTAGCTTAATTTGATGAAAGGCTCTTCTGTCATGGTTCTGAAATCTGCTGCCTGTTACTGTTCACTCAATGTCTAACATTCTATTTCCTGGACCTAGAAATTTTCTTCTTTATGGGATGTGTAGAAAATGAACTCCAGTAAAAACTTTGGCTTAAGCTTTTTAGAGCCTATTCTTGACCCCAGTTTTAACCTAATAAGGTGGGTTCAATTATTCTTATTTGGTCTTGGGCTATTCCCAGGGGCTCTGAATTAGATTGGAGCAGGAAGAGCTACAGGCAGGGAAACCAGTGGACAAAGTTATCTTGTCTCAATAATGCTGACAAGAAGTGATCTGGGCACTATGGGAGGGCACAAAAAAGGGAAGTGAGAGCCTATGAAGAAAGAACTAATAAAACTTCTGTAAGAGGGTAAGAGAGAGGAATAAAGTGACTGATGACAATGGACTTATGAGGCAGAATGTCCTGGAGTTCACTCTTTGGTGTCTTTGGTGCCAAAGACAGTCAGACTGGGAAATAATTTGTCAAAGGAGATGAAGGATTTTATGTGAGATATCAAAGGTAGAATACCAAGGAGGAAATACATACTAGGTAGTTAGATATGGGAAAGAGGTACAGAGAAAAGCTGAGATAAAAAAAAAAAGTGGACCTGAAAGTCTTCAGTTTATAAGTAATGAGTGAAGCCATGCCTGTAGATGAGCTCTACAAGAGAATAAGGGAAGTTAACAGAAATGTCAAAGACCCTTTAAAATGCCTCTTAAATTTGGCCCAGGGCACTGCCTCTTCCTTTGACCTAGCTAAAGATACCTTTCTCCACTAGCCTGACCACCAGTGTCCTCTTAATAACCTCAGTGTGGGTGTTCACATTTGGATGTCAAAGAAATCCCCATATTATACTGGAAAGTTTTATCCACTACATGTGCAACTTTAAACCCGTATTTATATATGGGAACATGAACTTTGGTCACCCAGAATTCAGTATTATTTAACCAAAGGGTCTGAATTTGATAAATGCTCAGGCCTTTTTCTTGAATAACCTTGGGCAATTAACTTGATGCACATGCCCTTTGTAAATGTGAAGATTGTAAGAAAATAGCTAGTATCAATAATCTGTGCTATTTGAAATTCCTGCTTGTTACAGAGCATCGGTTTTCTGAGAGCAGCTGCCTATGGTGAAGGGCCCCGTTAAATACAGTAGAACATCCATAGTTGACCATTTCCCCACATTAACCACTTCCTTAAGTTAACCCAATTTTCATGGATTGGACAAGTGCCACATGTACATATCAAAGCAGTAGGCCTAGTTCCTTATGTTGGCCAGTTTGTTCCAGGCCCCTGGTGGTCAATTTACAGAGGTTCTACTGTATACCTTTTAGATTTGGGCATGAAAGAGGTGGAGAAATCAGTGGTGACCATTTGGTAAGAATGAATTGTTAAAAATGACAATAATATTAATTTCAAAGACTGTGTAGGGCTAGATTCCAAGTGATTGTCAGTGATCTGGGGGCAATTTTACTGTCCTTCTTGCTGGGGAATAAAGATGATTCTTACCATCTCCACAAAATTTAATCTAGTAGGGTTACTAAATTTGGTCTGAAGACCAAATAAATCAGAGAGGAAAGGAAGGATTGAGGAAAGGAAACAAGAAAGGGAGGGAGGAAGGAAATTCATCAATTATAAGTGCTCTGGCAACTTCCACATAAACCCTGGTAAAATGGTTCTAGAATCACCTAGACTGACAATTTTAGTAAATCATAGCTCTCCTCCAAGCTCTCTTAAAATTTCAGCATCACTTAGGATCATACCACAAGTGGCTGAGCTGTTCAAGTAAAAGCTGAAGCCAAGAAAGGCTGTGCAGAAATAACCTTTCTAAGAACTATTACAAAAGCAATGAGTTTGAACAATCTTTGTGCGTGGTCAAATGCCCTGCCTCACTTAATGCCAGCAACTATGATTCCTGTCTTTACATTGGCAGGTCATATGAAGCATGCATCTGGGGAGGTGGCAAAAATGGAAGAGTAGACCCATTTACCAATTTTTTTTTTTTTTTTAATTTCAGGTTAATATGAGGGTATATGTGATTAGGTTATCTTGTTTGTGTTTGTAAGGTAAAGTCCAAGTTGTTTACCACTTAACAATTTAATTACCAACCTTTCTGTCCCTCTTAGTTTTCAATTTTATTTCCAGTATATTACTTTTAATCTTATTTTCTTTAAAATATTGTCCTTTATATTTAATTATAAAAGAAATAAATGCTCTCATTAGAAACAAATTAGAGAATTGATTTAAATAAAATTGAAATGTGAAAATTAAAACTTATCTGCAATATAAGCCTAACCCCTAGAGCAGCGGTTCTTAACCTACAGTTTGCCACTCCTTTGGGGGTTGAACGACCCTTTCACAGGGGTTGCCTAAGGCCATCCTGCATATCAGATATTTACATTACGATTCACAACAGTAGCAAAATTACAGTTATGAAGTAGCAACAAAAATAATTTTATGGTTGGGGGTCACCACATGAGGAACTATATTAAAGGGTCGCAGCATTAGGAAAGTTGAGAACCACTGCTGTAGAGAGACTCATTGTTGACATTTGCTGTTTATCTTCCAGACTTTTTCATTGTAAAGACATAAAATTTCCCATAATTATTTAAAAAACTTATTCCATATCCCAGTCTACTAGCATATAAACACAACACCACCCTAACGGAGACATCCAAGCCCCATTTCACAGGGATGCAGACAGAAACATTAGAGATTTCCAGTCAAAGCATCTTAACTCTTACTTTAATTCCATTCTGGCCATTTAGGGATCCTCTGCCAGGAGCAGGTCTCACTTCCTTTCTGTTTTCCCCAGCCAACTTTTAAACCCACTCCCATCTCACTGACTCTGTTCCCCAGGCCCCTAGATTTCATCTTCAGGACTGTACTACAATTAGCCACTTATGCCCATTAGGCTCTTAAAACGTTTAGTGAGGAGAGTTTGTTGGCTCCAGGGACAGCTGGTTTTGTTTACCTAGCCCTTTACTTTAAAAGGAAAACCCTTTGCCCTTTATTATCTGACCCCTTCTTTTATTTCAGGTAATTGAATTAGTGCTGGCTTCCCAAAGCTCAGGAATTTCCGGACCTATTTTGCTGCCTATTGCTTTCAAGGAGGAGGGGTAGTCTGGGTTCTGAATTCTAACATCCAGCCTGCTGACTGGGCAGGTAATTCCATAAAATTAGGGCCTTCCCCACTGAAGAGGGAGAAGCTTGGATAATCATTACAACAATGCTGTTGACTTATAAAACCTATTCTGACACCTTGAAGCCTGAGTCTCTATGAAGCTGTATAAATTACACCCCTTCTCCAAAGCCTTCACTCTGGGCTCCAGCTGAGCACATTTTTCTTCTCACTTGCCAGCAGGCTTTTCTGCTTAGGCTACACTATTCTCCATCATCTTTGCAATGGGTCAACCTTCCTATCCTGTGTTCACAATACTTTGAGTAGGAAAGCTCAGATGAAACGAGTACTGTTAACAGAGAAAGGTCCTACAGAATGTAGACGTTTCTATGGTTTTCTTAAATCAGTCATGTAAATTCACACAGGAGACATCCACCCAACTAAAGAGGTACAGTTCAGGACTTTGAAAGAGTTTATATTCTGGAAGAATGTTATAGAAAAATTGTACAAGTAAAGGTCAGGGTGGTGGGCAATCTCACGGGCATAATACATATTTAATGAAAGAATAAGTGCCTGTATGATTTAACCCACAATTAGTTATAAATGTGGCTCTGAGGCTCAAGCATTGTGCTAAGGACTACTTTTTTTTTTTTTTTTTTTTTTTTGGCTAGGGCTGGGTTTGAACCTGCCACCTCCAGCATATGGGGCCAGTGCCCTACTCCTCTGAGCCACAGGCACCGCTCTAAGGACTACATTTTTGCTCATCTTCTCTTTCTCTGTCTTCTAATTCCTTGTACACTTTGGGTCCTGAGCCTCAAGCCCAGACCATCTTCTTCCATATATCCAAAGTTGTATGTGGAGTGACTGTGTCTTGGTAGAGGCTTAAATAACTGTATCTTGATCCCAGCTGTGCTGTGGAGAGCCCTATAGGAAGCTGGGAAATGACAGAGGTGAGTTCCAGCCATTAGAATGGGCTCTGAAGAGGGATCTCTGGAAGTTTTCAGAGTTGTAGCAGTGATGGCACCAGAATTATGGGCAAGAGTGGATCCATGTATTTTGGGTCTGAAACTTATACAATTTATGGAGCCCTCTTCAAGAAGAAGAAATCAAAAGTACAAAACAAAATTGGTTACAAAAGCATTTACATAGAATGACAAAATAAATCACAACAAACTCCAAGAAACTTAGAAAATCAAGTTCCTTTTTTTCTGAGAGCTCTCTATACAGTTTAAATGTTTACACAGAAATGCCTCCTGCTAGCAACCTGTCCCCCTACTCTTACAACCTAGAATGTCGGACAACTCCCAGCAACTCCCTGCACCCATAGGAATCAATGCAAGAGAGGGTCCTAAAGCTTAATTCACAGCTTCATGGTAAATCCAATCATAGGGTATCAATTCAGGAATGGCAGGGTCTCAGTTGCCAGAACCCAATCATCTATGTGCAGTATTTTTAAAAACTCAGTGTTTGTAAATTGGGAGTTGCTCATATAACTATCACATCTTTTCCCTGGCCTCTGTTCATATAATAACAGTCATTGTTTGTGGCAGAATAGCACAAGTTAGCCATAATTAACTTATTGTATTACTAACTAGGAGAACATAGAAAGCAGAAAGAGGAAAGCAGGAATCATAAATACATTAAGCTCCTTCATATTCACTAGCTGTGTTACATATAGTTATTTAATCCTAATGAATACTCCCTGTTTTGCAGATTAGACTATTAAACTATGATTCACAGAATTTTAGTAAGTGGGAAAACAGAGATCATGTAGGTACTAAGTAACAGATACCAAAAACTTTTCCCACTCTATTTGAGCTGTCAAGTGTCCAGGCTACAGAACACTATGTCTACTTTGCCCTATAATCAAGTATAATTATTTTTCATCTGCCTCAGTCTTGCCTACTTCAATTATCCTGATGGCTTAAGCAATACCAAGCTCAAATTTCTCAAGAAAACAAAACAATTACAACAATGCAAAACCAAAACAACAACAAAAGCAAAAGCCTGAGGTGATAAGCAAAGGTATGGAGGTAGTATGACTCTATTCTTTTCTTTGCAAAAATGTTTTTCAAAGTGTTTTAGTAATTGTTTTATAGATATAAAGAAAAGGGGACTCTGTGATCAAATAAATTTAGGAAATACTGGGTTAAAACCAAATTAAGTGGTATTTCTTCTTCCATTCATGATATAATTGAACAGTAGTCAACTCAAGCTGTGATTCTTAGTGGAAGGGAGGGCAGATGCGGTCAGCCCCATATCCACCTGGACTTCCTCCCTGGATAGGGTAAAGACAGTTTACTGACCAGCAAAAACCTGTGCTTCCCCTCCATAACATAGAGCAACTGCCAAGAAGGAGCTGCCAGCGAGAACCTACATTTCTCTGTTCCTCCCACATGAGGGGGGCCCACATCAAAGCAATGTAAGAAGTAATGCTTCCCTTCAGGGCTGAAGTAGATGGAGATGTATGTAACTACTGAGCAGAAATTAAGAAGCCATGTCTTTCTTACAGTGTCTGGCCCCATTACCAGATGAATGGAAAAGTCTCTGAGGAGAAGCCACAAGATGATAAATACCTGGGTCCTGGAGTGACCCCATTATCTACCATGTACATAAGCACTGAACTGTCGTATTTGAGAGAAACACACTTTCACTGTTAGAACACTGAGATTTGGGGATTTATTTGTTAAAACAATTTGTGTTACTTTAACTAGTATATGGGTATTCATTACAACAAAATCCACTGCACCAATCTATTTGGGTAACAGTTCATGATAAAGAGGTTTTCTTTGAGAGGAAATGGTCCTTGGTATGAAAATTAAAAGAATAAAATGGAGAAATCATTTATAATTCTAGTTTAAATTGAACAGGTGTCTGTTAATGATTGACTAAATAATAACTTTCATTCTAACACTGTGCAAGAACAGTTGATGAGGTCAGAGATCATTTTTATTTTTCTTTATCTAGAAAAACTGAACCTCAGGTAAAATGCAGTGACCAAAATAATAACTAATGACCAAAGAATCTAGAATGTTAGAAAAGAGGTCAATTAATAAAGGCCACATATCCGTAGGTGGCAGCCTTTTGACTTTATATTTAATATTCTTTATTAGGTTTCTAAATACTTCAATTTTCACTATGAGGATATGCCACAGTTTGAGATATATTTATTGAGGCATTCTCCTTATTTCTTAATGAGGACATGAAATCACAGGCCCTAACTTGCATGCATCACATAGGCAGGGAACCAGAGGTTCAACTTTTCAACTTCACCCTGCATATTCTTGTTTTTAGACACCCACTGTTCATAAACGGTGCTTGTATGCACACCCACCCACTTCAAATTACTTCTCTAGCTACACTCACCAACACCCTGTATATTTTAGTTTCTAAACCTAACTTTTATTACCAGGAAATTCAATGTCTTAGAGCTAGAGATGCTTACTGTATGGAATATCACACCAAAAGAAAATCTTACAACAATACGATTCTTTTCATGACAATTGTCACTTCTCTTATTTTATTTTTTTTATTAAATCATAGCTGTGTACATTAATGCAATCATGGGGTACAATTTGCTGGTTTTAACTACAATTTGAAATATTTTCATCAAACTGGATTAACATAGCCTTCACGGAATTTTCTTAGTTGATGTGTTAAGACATTTATATTCTACATTTAGTAAATTTCACATGTACCCTTGTAAGATGCACTGTAGGTGTGGTCCCACCAATTACCCTCTCTCCCCTCCCTCTCCCCTTTTTCCATATCCCATATCCATTATAATGGGTTATAGCTTTCATATGAAAGCTTATAAATTGGTTTCTTTTCTTTTTTTTATATTAAATCATAGCTGCGTACATTGATATGGTCATGGGGCATCATACACTAGCTTCACAGACCATTTGACACATTTTCATCACAATAGTTAACATAGCCTTCCTGGCATTTTCCCAGTTACTGTGCCAAGACATTTACATT